>JAANSM010001418.1:0-18768 GCA_036850725.1 Orchesella villosa
GACATCCGGACTGCCGGACGGACAGCATGAACGAAATTAAAACATGCCTCTCTTCACCTTCGGTGAGGCATGTAATAATACAGTCACATTCCAAATGCATCTACCAACCATAAGATCGAATCTCGATATAATAGGCTTTGGTTTTGTAAGGTTGATTGAACTCATTACTAAATTCTGAATTCAGCTTATCTTACGACCTTACCAATCTAGTATCACTTACCTGTCGATTTTCTTGAGTTGTCCAATTTAGAAAGGCTTTTTGATACATTTATTTATGGTAGATGGCCGGTATGATTACCAACTCTGAAACAGGTCAATACACAAATTAGGCCACAGGATTCTTCCTACCGCATAAACTTATTGCCGTACAACCAGTGATAAATTAAATTTGAGGAGGAAACTGAAGCAGGAATTCATGAATCCATGTCGGCCTTGTCTCTTACATTCAATTGTACGGACACGGTGGTATATTGCCCAATGAAACCCAACGGACTTAAGATAACAAAAATAGAATATTTCATGTACCTTCCTTGTGGCTTGTGTTCTTTAGTCACTTAATGTTAAATGATTACCACTATTATTATTGACAAGAGGTTCGAGCCCGTCCTGTGCCCTGACGGGAAATGTATACTGTATTTTTGCTACATTTACTACAGTATAGCATAACGGATACAAAAAACTGTCAAAGTCGGCAGAACTTCAATTTCGTAAAATACCGGGCCTATTGGGAGTAAGTACAGAGGCGTCTACTAACTTTATTTTAACAAATAGTCCTGATAATATAGTATTAAGGAAACTGCAACACCCTTAGACCTTGGCCTATGAAATGCTTTTCTTCAGAGAAAGAACTTTTCCCTGACATTTAAAGTCAACCCATATTTGTCTTATCTTCGGTCTTATACCTCTTATCTTAAAATTTAAAAAATATTGATCTGTTGTCTTCATTGGTGAAAACAAAATTGATTTATCACAAACTTTGTCACGTTAGGTTGATCATAAAGCTTTGCCAGTAGTATGAATGAAATGAATGAAACTCAGCCGTAGCGTCATTTTTATTTATTGCATTAAACAACTGACCTTGATATTTGATGTGAAAAGGCGTATCCGATTTTGCTCACCGCAGAATTCATCCAATCACTTCCACAAATGAAAACAGATTTTTAACATCTCTAACGGTGTGGTTTCTATCGCTCGTACAACAGACTGATACATAGACGGCACGGCATAGACAAAATTAGAAAATATTTTACGAATGTTCAAAATGCTATTTGACATATTACGAATATGCAAATGCTATTTAACGTATTACGATTACGAATATGCAAAAGAGTATTTAACATATTACGAATATGCATAAACAAATATCAACAATATTACGAATATGCAAATGCTATTTAACGTATTACGATTACGAATATGCAGAAGAGTATTTAACATATTATGAATATGCATAAACAAATATCAACTTAACGGGCTATAGAAATCAGAGGACCGTATACACATCCCGTGTCGTTAAATTCGACACTCTCGTACGCGCATGCATGGTTTAGGGTTTTATACATATGATTATAGATGAATCATACATACATAATATAGAAGTATGATACATACAAATATACATGATATGAAAGCAGGGTACAAGTTTTAATTGTACATTTGTACGTCCGTTCGTTGCGTTTTTTCACACACAAAAATTACAAACAACAAATAAAGACTACCATTCAATGTTCAACAGTTCTTTTGTTTATGGAACAGATTTAACGTAACGTATCACGTATAGGTTTTCATTCAAACTGATGGAGCGTTTTCTGTATGAGTGAAAAATTTACCCGAATCCGTTTTTCTTTGTAAATTGCAAACTTGTTATTAGTTATTCATTATTAGCCGTGAAACATTAACATCTGACAGTCAACAGTGGACAGGGATTGTTCACTTTTTCCTTTTCCCGAGATCCGCAGTTGCAGTAGATTGCTGATTTCCCAAGTCATCTACATCAACAGTGACAGTACTCATTATCAACTTCTTGTTATCTAATTAAGTAGTTCTAAGGGTGACGGGTGAAAATGGCAGTTTATTTGGTCAACGATGAACGTTTTCACGCCAACTTCAAAGCGATTACAACTACCAAGACTGTTTCCATTGTTGACTTTGACGTTGACCTTGTTCCTGCTGCGCCGAACTGTGAAGAGTCTAAGAAATTTTGTTCACATTTGAAGTCCTTTATAGATTCAAATGGATTGTAAGAAATGTTATTTAGTTTCAAAGCTATAAATTATCTTAATGCATGTTATGATTTTGATTTTGTAAACTGGGTTCAAAATGTATTGTAAAATCTAATCATTCAATTAGAATGGGGGCCTAGAATCTCTTCCAACGTGCCAACATTGTTGGTGGGATTTCAAACCCACTAAATTCCGGGATGTTGGCACATTTTTTCGAGTTTTTTTTTTGTGTTTTTCGAACATTTTTCGAACTTTTAAGCGTTTTTCGAGCATTTTCCGGGAATTTTCAGTATTTTTCTAACTTAAAATCCGGGATGTTGGTGCTTGCGAAGGAGATTCGGGGATTTCGGAATTGGAAGTCTCTATAAAACTTTCTAGACCCCCCATTTAATGCAAATTTTTGAATTCATACTTCCAGCTCTAGTGGAAACCAGATTTCTGTGACGTTCATGATCAGCCGTTGCAGTGACGGTGATGATACACTAATTCATGAAGGGAAGAACATTTCCTTTGCTGTTAACGCCCATGAAAACCCTCTAGTAATGAAGGTGAACGTGGGTGGTCCATTCGTTGACAAAGTTTTGAAGGGATTCCCGGAAAAAACGAAGATTAAACTTAATTTTGAGAAAAATGGAGAAAAATTCAATGTGATTTCTAAAGGTGAGTTTAAAATGTAGTAGTACACCAAATAATATATTCATTCAACGTGATAATCTGATCTGATAACAGGTATAAATAATTACTTTTTTAATGCAGAATTGGACCTACCATTTGATAACCCCACTGAAGGAGACTATAGCTACACGTTCGAAGACGAGTTGGAAATTTTTTCATGGACTAATTTTTTCCTGCTTGCTGGATACTCAAGTGGGACAATGACAATTGAACTGCTGAAATGCAATACTTCTCCTTTTTCAGATGCTACAGCGATCACCAAAAAGATTCTACATGATCGAATCCGATGCGACTTTGCTCTACAAGCAAAAAATGGAACATCTGTACCTTGTCACATGTCATTTTTAGCATGTAACGAAGACGTATATACGGTCCATCAATTATCAATTTCCAGTTATGCCTAATGCCAACCATTTCCAATCATTTGAAATTTTTATTTATTGTTATTAACTGCAAACTGCCAGGTCACAGCCAAGTATTTGAAAGGATGTTCCAAACGGATTGTAAAGAAGCACAGGAGAAAAGTTGCCCAACAAGCCTGTCTGAAGCAGGTGTGAATGCTCTCCTCAAGTTTCTCTACTATTCGGATTTGGATGATGCTACACAGAGCTCTTACATTTCCTTAGAACTCTTAAAAACTGCTCACGAGTATGATATGACGACATTGGAAATTGCTATGAAGTCCCTCCTCCTTGGAAAGTCAAATGATTGGTTTGAGTTGGACATGGTGTTGCTTCTCTTCCAGTTTGCTTTGAAAGTGGGAGATTATAAAGATTTGAAGGGAAAAGCGGTGAAAGTGATCAAATCGTAAGTCCCATGCATGCTAACCATTTAAGTTTCTTTAAAATTTATTGTTGCATAGTTATCTTATCTAATGGTGTGCTAAGCACTGTTAATGCTCGCTTTGTCTTTTTGTAGGAAACTCGGGGCGTTGCGGGCATCTGTTGCGTGTGAGCAAGTTTTCAAAAATGATCCGGAAACTGCCATGGAGTTGTTTTTGCTTTGTATGAGCAAGTGATAAGATAATGAATAATTAGTGTGATAATAATTATCAACTATTACATGCCAATGTATTTAATCATCATTTGAGTTCAACATCTTTTTCCTTTCCCAGTAATGTGTACGTTTTTAATCATTTTTTAAACCAATTCAATTCGACCCCTTAAATTTCTAATTTACCAGAAGTGATAAGATACAACACCACTTATATTTTTCGAGATGACCTCCACAGTTGTAATTTAATGTCGGTTAAAATGTACTTAAAGCTAAATAATATTTCAATAAAATTCTAGTCATTTGCAAACACATAATATGCTTCGTTTCGTTGAATACTCATTAAAATTGCATTAAATCCATATTATAGTATGTTAATATGCATAGATTAAGGAAGTATGTATATGAATATTAATTGCGAGTATGAGAAGAGCAAGGCATGATCAAAGATCATTTAGTCAAACTTTTTTCTCCATTAGTGGAACAGATCAAAGTTGCTGAGTTTCATAATTGGAAAAGAAGCTTCCAAGCGCCTGGATGATAGGCACGTTAATGTAAGAACATGTAGCCATCTGGTCAATGGTGTCATTTTCGCTTATATAACTGAAGATGGTCAAGGCGTTTAGCCTTTGTAAATAACTTTAAAACATTGTTTAAATTATACAATACAATTCATTTATAGAATAATAGAATGGATGTAGATATAGAAATTCATTCAAAATTGAGAATATACAAAACTTGAAACGAAAATTATTTTGTTCCCAATTAGTTAATAAAAAAGCACTCGACGACGACATCTAAACGTATTGCATCATAAATATTTTGTTACATTTTGGTTGTCCAAAAATTCAACGTCTTCTTGCAAATAGTGACTTTCTCATGGGCATGGGAATTGTATGCAAGTTGCAACTTTAAAACTAACAAAGGTTTTGTACTGCAATTGGTACTTAACATTTAAGTTGCGCACGGGATTATATATCTATGTTGTATATATCATATATCAATATATAGATAAAATAATTCAATTCTATAAAATAATCACGATTTGCGACCTCATATTTTTACATACTTGCCTTTGCGTAAAGCAGTAAGAAAGAAATCATTTAATTGTAGTAAAAAGTTTTTCCGTATTTATTGGAGTCCGGGGAAAAATATCATGCCTATTAAAATGGAATGAAAGTCCGTAAGTCTGTTGCCTTCGAGAATTTTGACAATTGACGATGATAATAAATAAGTCAATCATCCAGTTTCAGCTCACAATACGTCACAGTACTGCTTCCATCCTGCTCACATGAGAGAATACATGCGCTGCACAACCAACTTCAGCACATCATTTTAATAAGGTCCACAAACAATCTCATAAAAATAATCAGTCACATTCCAAATGTATCCACCAACGTTAAGACCTCGAGTCTCTATATAATATAGACTTTGGCTTTGTAAGGTTGATTGAACTCATTACTAAATTCTCAATTCCACATTAAGATTATCTCGCAACCTTACCAGTCCAGCATTACTTACCTGTAGATTTTCTTGAGTTGTCCTTTAGGAAGGTTTTTTGATACAGATTCATATTCATGGTTGATGATATGATATGATTACCGACTCTGACGCAGTTCAATGCACAAATTAAGCCACGGGGATTCTTCCTAGTATAAACTTATTATTGACTTACAATTTTTAGTGATAAATTTTAAGAGGAAACATGAACAGGAATCCCTTATCGGCCTTTTCTCTTACATTCAACATTGAATTGAACGGACACGGTGGTATAGCTCAATGAAACCCAACGGGCTTAAAATAATAAAAATAGAATATATCATTCGATAATGTACTTTTCTTATGGTGTATTTTCTCTAGTCACTCAATGTGATGGAACTTTTGAACTTCTATTTGTGATGGTAACATGGGGGATTGACATCAAATAACAATAAAAATAGGCTGAATTCCATGTATTACATTCACTAGATATGTATGTATTCTTGCACAGGAATAATCTGATTAACAAATTACCCTGCCGCCGATCCCAAATTATTAGGAATATCTCATTCAGTGTCAGTCTCACCCATATACATTTTCACATGTGACTGTAATCGACATTTATAGAGAAGTACAGAGATTACAAGTGGCACATCATAGCAGCCGCAGCCTCTATGAATAATTATTATTCATTCGACATCCGCCTGCATAATTTTTCAGAAGAATACTTCCGTTCATGAATATTGGCTATATTCTCAGGACGTTCAGCAGTAGCTTAACAGATAATGGAACTCATAACTGAGATATCACCGCACCGGAGCGGAGGAGTGTAAGTATGAAGTTATAAATTTAAGTGAGATCCGTTTTACTACTGAAGGCGCTGAAAACGCGTACCTCAGTTGATTATGAGATCAGTATCACGTCTGTCTGTCTGTCTTTCTGTCTGTGAACACGAAATCTCGGAAACTACTGAACCGATTGACTTCAAATTTGGTACATCATCGACAACTTAGGTTAAAAAATAAGTTAAAATGAATTTAAGATCTGTGGACCACTTGTGACTCCAGATATGGGGTTCGAAAGTTTACATGCATTTTAAATGGAACGTGGAATGCATAGTGCATGCAGTGGAATGGCTTTCATGCATATTGTGATCCCAGTCGGTACTTGGCACATCCCTAGTCTCTAATCTGTGATCCTTGGCTTGCTTGCTTGCTATGTACACGCACTCCCATATGTAGCCTAAACAAAGTAATCATGTTTACTATGTTTTTGTTTGCACTTGCACTTTTTATCACTACAACCGCGCTTTAAATTCAAAATCAGCTGCTGATTTCTTACCGAGATATCGCATTGCTTGTACACATTTTAGCATATGGATCACAGATTAGAGACTAAGGATTAATTTAATTTAATTTAATACGTTTACAAGAATTTACGTAATAAGTTTACGTTTCACCTTTACACTTTAGCCCTCTTCATCCCGTCTGATGTCTGAAGTAAAATCTTGTTTGATTAAACTACCTACTTCTGACTTGCAACAGTTAGTGGGTGAAATGAAAGGATAGTTAGTGGCAGCCGGCAGCTGTAATTGTTCACGACGAAAAGGCAAATTGACAACTGACAACGGACAAGTTTAAGAACTACGAACAACAAACAAGAACATTAGAATGACTTTGTGTGTTTAATTGATTTGTTTGCTGTTTCAAGTGAATGGTGAAAGTTCAGCGCAGCGTTGTCGTTGTCACTCAAAAACGTCTTTAATTAGATCTTTAAAGCTTCCAGTTATGTTGTATGTGAGAAACTGTTGATGTTGACTGTTGACTCTTCCATACAAATTGAGATAAGACATTGACTAGGTAGAACCTATTTCGTAGCTAGATACGGCAGCAAAGCGCAAAACTAAAAACGGAAGACATTTATTTATTGATTTACGAATTTAAAAGTTTTTGTGAAATGGTAAGTGGTTAGTTTTTACTTTAGTGAATGGCTGTGAAACTTGGAATTCTCTGCACTTTTACCAATCACCAATCCTATAAACAATAAAATCTATCCCATTAGCATCGACGTCTTCAGTTTAAAGTGTTCAGTAGTTTGACATCTTCCTAACATTCAATAAAATATTATTATATTGATAGAAAGACTCTTTGACAAGACGCTTGACAACTGATGACTGAGCGTGACATATTCGTAAATAAATACTCTGGACTGGGCTATTGAATGGTAAGATCGTCTAAACAAACTTGCATTGATTCCAAATACTTTTGATACTTTGCGTGATTGTCTGAACATATTATAAGTAGCTACTTCTTTACCATGACGTATGTAATCAATAATCGTACGACGTAGACGTCAGAAGTTCTGTTTTTTCTCGAATTATACATTTCGTTTTCTCTGTCTTCATCTTCATAGTGTGTTGTTAAGTTGTAAGTGCTTCGTTATCTTTCATCTTTAGATTTGTAGAATGTTTTCATACCCATTTGGTGAAAGCTTCAAAGTGTTATTAAATAACATTATTTCCTTTGTTACAGATTTTGACAAGGAAGGGTGGCGATTACGGAAGGCACAGATGGTTCTTGCAACAATGAAACGCGCAAACGACCAAGAATCCCCACGTATAGGGAGAAGTCAAACCAAGTACTCAAAAGCACCCAGATCCCAACACTCCCAAGAGTCCATTTCAAATGACCCCAGCACATTCTATTTCAAACCGTTAGTCTTTCAAGAGCTGAAAAATCAGCAAGTCTGCCCAAGTACAACTGCCCAAGGTGAGCTGAAAAGCGGTGCAGTATAATTGGATATTTTACGATTCAACCAAAGAATTATGAATATTTTTATTCTACCTATGAAATTTAGTCCCAGAACCTAGAAGTGGACACCGTATCGTGTGTGATGACGCTAATTTATATTCGTTCGGTGGTTACTTAGAAGTTAACACTGACGTTAGGCTGCCTACAGATATTTTACAGGGGAGACACACGCAACGATTGTTCAAAGAGGTAAATGTCAATGTTCAAAATGCACAACGCTGAGCTGAGGTGCTATTCAATTCCAAAAAAAATAACTATTTCTTTCTGTTTTCAGTTATGGTGTTACAATTTCGCTGAAGGTCAATGGAAGTACCTACCTACCGCCGGAAAGGCTCCTAAGGAAGTGGCTTCACATTCAGCCATACTATATGGAAATTTTCTTATAGTTTTTGGTGGAACAGGTTAATAAACATTTATATTTAGCAGTTATATCTCCACATGCTTCTTAGAAATAACAATTTGTTCAGTTTTACTGTGTAACTCAAGCCTAACTGTCCCTTTTAGGGGTACCGTTTGGAGGTTCTTCGTCAAACAAAATGAATATATGTGATTTAAGAAGTCTTACCTGGAAGACAATCGATACGACAGGTGAAGCTCCAACTCCGCAATATGGGCAAGCAGTTGTACTTGATAGTACGACTAGGTCGTTTTATGTGATTGGAGGCACGACTGGATATGGTTACTCAATGGTACGCACTCGATTAAATAACTTTGAGTGCAGATTTTAAACTAGAAGATGAACGTTGTTTGAAAACATGTTTTCTTGTTTCTCTAGGATATTTACAAGTTAGATTTAGCCAATCGACACTGGGAAAAAATATTTGTATCGAGAGGTGACAGTTCAGAACCTCTACCAAGGTAATTTTCTGTCAATTTTTATATCACATTAATTGCTAGATTAGCACGAATTTTTCAGCAAGTAATTCCATTTTGTTCTCAGGTACCGACATGAAGTTGCATTTGACGGTGATAAAATTTACATCTTAGGCGGCGGAACGGCACGCGACGCCTACGAACTAAAAACCGTGCCTGTTTTCAATCTTAAAGACAGAGAATGGTACATGCTAAAAACTAAAGGAAGTTTAAGCGGGGGACCCAACTCCACTCCACGGTTTCCATGTCCACGAAAATGCCAAGGATCTGTGCAAAAAGGCGAAGGTACACAGTATTAACTGAAATATCATTGTACCCCAATATCAACGAGTATTCACTGTTTTGTTTCGTTTTTTATTTTCAGATGTGTTTATTTGTGGTGGCTATGATTCCATATATATTTTTATGGATTTGTGGAAGCTCCACCTTCCCTCGATGCAATGGCACGTTTTACCCGTGACAATGCCAATGCCCTTGTACTTTCACTCTACAAGCATTACTTCTGTAAGTTAGAAGGATTCTTTTAAATCAAATATAAAAAATAATCGGGTTCATTACAATATTGATGTTGTCTCTGTAATTTAATTTTTAGGGAGGCTGCATGTACATTTTTGGTGGCGTAACGGCTATAATAAACAGTACCAGAACGAATAGAGTGTTCAAAATATGGTTAGCAGTTCCAAAACTGAAGGAAATGTGTTGGGAGGCTCTACTTCACTACAGTAAAGACATTCGCCAACGAAGCCGGACATATTTACTCAATACAGGAATCCCAAGTGAGTTTGTAAACCGAGTTCATCCTGCTCCACCAGGTGGGCAACCTGAATTGGGTGTTGAGGAGAAATGGGATTCCGACATTATTTTAATGGATGATAGTGAAAATTAATACTTCATTTCATGTACTATGCAATTATGCAAGTAGGATCATTTGTGTCGCAGTTTTGTTGTAGGATGCGATTTACCCCGACCTAGTGCATATTATTTCTACAGATCTTGGTGACTTTTGATCAGTAGCAACTAGTGTATGTAAAAACTTTATAGGTGTAGTTATGTTAGTTGCAAATTCATACAAAGTGTAATCGCAGAATGAATGTGCGAACCTCTGGCTGCTAAATGTTAATAGTTATAGTGTTGAGGTAGTATAGTGTGAGTGTAGTGTGTAGGTGGTAGGTATGGTGTTGTTAATAGGTTAACTAATAGTGTTGCATAAAATGTTTTGTTATTATTCGTTATTGATCCACAAACCTTTGACGTTTCAATCATATTTTTTAAATACATTTTAATCATTTTTCATTTCTTCAATTCTTGTGCGCTTTCATTAACTTGCAAGAATGTTTAGTTAAAAAAATTCTACACATCACGCAGTTTTGTTCAAACAATGTACATACGTAAAAGGTATATACAAACTTAGAATAAAAAGTATATGAACTTATATAATGTGACTACAAAAGTCAAAAATATATAATATGCTCTATTAGAACCAAATGTTCAGCTAAAAAACCTTTCAGTATCTCCCCCCATTCCTAATCGTTTCAATATTATTACTGATTACTGGTTAATGGTTAAAAATTATTCTAGCGAATTTACATGCTTGAAATTGAAGCAATTGGTATTTAGAATCTTATCATTTTTTCATTCAAAGTTTGAATCCATTCCATTTGAATAGGAAACTGAAACATGAATCCTTTTTCGGACTTTTCCTTACACTCAATTATGACTCAACGACTGACATGGCATCACCTGATAATAAAACTCGGCTGCATTTTGGACGTTTATGCAATTGGACGTTTTCCTAATACGGATAATTTCATTGTTTGTTTTGAAATTGCTATTGCAATTTACGTGATTGCAAATGTTAATTAACATATATTACGAATATGCATAAAAATATTCAAGTGTATTTGATCCTAGTCTCAGTCTCAGTTGTTCACAGCTAATGGGTATAAGAGTCCGAGTGTATGAGTATGAGTGTGTGAATTGTGCTTATGTTTGGATGAGCGTTTGCATATTGCCATATATGAAGAAATGAGTGAATGTCGAATGTCGTAAAAGTGGATTCTTCTAATCAATCAGGTTGCGAATGCTCCACATGGTTCAAGCGTATTCAGTATTATGTACGTCACATGATTTGTTTTTGTCATTTCGCTTCTATTTAAAACATAGATAGTTTTAAATGATATTTTATATTTCATTTCTATATTATCGTGAGCTGGTAGTAAAGCAATTTGACCATACCATGAATATGATTTCTTTTTGGTATGGTTTCGTCATTCAATTTAATATCTCGTAATCTTATTATTACTACTTTACTATTACGTACTATTACATGCATATTACGACACATTCAACCAAGCCGGCAGCCTACATACAACATACCATTTAAGCGTCTTATATGTATAATTATAGATGAAAGTGCAGGATATATACAAATATACGTTATATGAATGCAGGGTGCAAGTTTTAATTGTACATTTGTAAGTCCGCTGCGTTTTTCACACACAAAAAATTACAAGCAACAAATAAAGGCTAACCTTCAACAGTTATTTTGTTTACGGAACAGATTTAACGTAACGTATCACGACTATCACGCATAGATTTCATTCAAATTGATTGGAGAGTAGTTTTCTGTAAGAGTGAAAAATTTACCCAAAACCCGTTTTTCTTTACAAATTTCTTGTTATCAGTTACTTAGTTCTGACACCTGAAATATTAACATCTGACAGTTGACAGTGGTCAGTGATAGAACACTTTTTCCTTCCCGAGGAGATACACAGTTGCAATTGATTTGCTGATTTCCCAATCCCAAGTCATCAACGATACTTATTCTCAACTTTTTGTTGTCTAATTAACAATTAAGTAGTTCTACGGGTGTCGGGGGACTGGCAAAAATGGCAGTTTATTTGGTCAACGATAAAGTCTTTGAAGCCAACTTCAACGCGATTACAACTACCAACAGTGTTTCCATTGTTGACTTTGACGTTAACCTTGCTCCTGCTGCAGCGAAATGTGAAGAGTCTGAGAAATTTTGTTCAGATTTGAAGTCATTTATAGACTTAAATGGATTGTCGTAAGAAATTTTACTGTTGTTTTAAAAAGTTACCTATCATATTATGAATATGTAAACTAGGTTCAAAATGTATCGTAAAATTTAATGTAAATTTTTGAATTCATTCTTCCAGCTCCAGTGGAAACCAGATATCTGTGACGTTCATGGTCAGCCGTTGTAGTGACGGTGATGATACACTAATAATTCATGATGACTCGAGGACGAAGAACATTTCCTTTGCTGTTAAAGCCCATGAAAAACCTTTAGCAATGAAGGTGAAAGTGGGTGGTCCATTCTTTGACAAAGTTTTGAAGGGGTTCAAGGAAAAAACGAAGATTAAACTTGATTTTGAGAAAAGTGGAGAAAAATTCAAGGTGGTTTCTAAAGGTGAATTGAATTTAAAATGTTGGACACCTAACTAATAATATATTCGACGTGATAAACTGATCTGATAGTGATAACTATTATAAATAATTACTTTTTACTTTTTTAATGCAGAATTAGACATACCATTTGATAACCCTACTGAAGGAGACTATTGCTACACGTTTGAAGACGATTTGAGAATTTTTTCATGGCCTCATTTTTACCTGCTTACTGCATACTCAAGTGGTACAATGACAATTGAACTACTGAAATGCAATACTCCTACTTTTCGAGATGCTACAGCGATCACCGAAAAGATTCTACATGATCGAATCCATTGCGACTTTGCTCTGCAAGCAAAGAATGGAACATCTGTACCTTGTCACATGTCATTTTTAGCTTGTACACACCTAATAAGTTGTTTTCCATGAATCTTCAATTAAATTACCGTCATTTCCAAACATTTTTAATTTTTATTTATTGTTATTAACTTCCAGGTCACAGCCAAGTATTTGAAAGGATGTTCCAAACGGATTGTAAAGAAGTACGGGAGAAAAGTTGCCCAACGAGCATGTCTGAAGCAGGTGTGAATGCTCTCCTTAAGTTTCTCTACTATTCTGATTTGGATGACGCTACAAAGAGCTCGAGCATTTCCTTAGAACTTTTAAAAACTGCTCATGAGTATGATATGGCGACATTGGAAATTGCTATAAAGCGCGTACTTCTTGGCAAGTCGAATGATTGGTTTGAGTTGGACATTGTGTTGCTTCTCTTCCAGTTTGCTTTGAAAGTGGAAGATTATCAAGATTTGAAGGGAAAAGCGGTGGAAGTGATCAAATCGTAAGTCCCATGCTAACTGTTTGAGTTTCTTTAAAGTTTAGTATTTCATTATTGTTCTTGTGGTGTCCTCAGTGCTCGTATAAATGGATTTGAATCTTTTTTTAGAAAACCCGGGCCTTTGAGGACATCTGTTGCATTTAAGCAACTTTTCAAAAGTGATCTGGAAACTGCCATGGAGTTGTTTTTGCTTTGTTTGAACAAGATGTAATAAATGAAAAATCTTATAATAATTATTATACGACGTATAATAATCGGATAATTATTATTAACTATTACTTGCCAATCGATTTCATAATCGTATGAGTTCAATACCCTTCCTTTCCCTGTCATGTATACGTTTTGAATTTGCTTTTTGAAACTGATCGAATTCCTTAAAAGTTTAGGTTATTTTCTATAGGATACAACACCAGTTATATTTTCAGGATGAACCTCCCTAGTTGTAATTTAATGTTGGGTAAAATGTGAATGCATAATGTAAAATATAAAACTAAATAATGTTTCAATAAAATGCTCGTCAGTTGCAAACACTGAATGTACTCACTCGTTATACTCATTAATTAACTTGCATTCAATCGATACTAGTATTTGAAATTTGAGTTTGAGAAGAGGAAGATAAAGGTTTGATTAATGATTATTTCTTCATACTTGTTACCGTCAGTGCAGTGGAGCATATCATAATGGCAGTGTTAGGTTCAGAATTGAAAAAGAAATTTCCAAACCCATGGATGATAGAATACACGTTAATATGAGAACATGTAGCTGGTCCAAGCAAGTAATATCAATGACAAGGAAGGTTTTAAAATCATTAGTGGAGGCATAAGATTTCATGATTCGCATGTGTATGTCTACTTTGATCTGCTTTCTTTGGAACTCATTCGGATTAAAGATTTTATAAATAAAGTTATTTATATGAGGCAACGTTTATTATATGATTAAAAATATTGAGATAAAATTTCACTTACCAAATTCAAATAAAATAAATATATGAATGTAAACTTTATTACTTTCTCCTAATTTTTATTACATTCTCACGAAGCAGACTAATAGATAAACTAACTAGCATAACAAATAAAATATTCTTTCGTAGTGCGAACTCTGAACATTATTTGATTTTCTGTTACAAAGTAAATTTTTAAACTCACAGAGATTATGAGTTAACATATTACCTATTCAATTGCAGATGCAGAAAACACTAATTTGTTAGTGTACTGAGTAGTAACGATTGTTTTCAAACGTTTTTTCACCGAGAAAAAAACAGACAAATAAATTCTATAAGTCTATTCTAACTAACAACTATTGTCTCTATAAGCTTAATAATAGTAAAAAATATAAGCTAGTTCCCAAATATATAGAAATGATAGAAAATATAATCCACTCTCGTAAAACAGGACAAAAATTCATAAATGAGTCATTTATAACTAAAAATATAACGCGATAGCATCTGAAGAGATTGAGGCTCGACGGTAACGTCCTTTACCCTCCTGCTGAAGTCACTTTTCGGATTCCTAACAAACTCGTCGTCATGAAATTTCTCCAAGGTCGCACCTACATAAACTGCACTTGAATTGGGTGATTGTGAAAGGTGATGGAAACCATGGACTGAATTATGGCCATATCTCACAATGCCCATCTCAATTTCCTTCTCTCGGGTTTCAAAGCTTCTCCAGGCAAAGGCATACCCTGGACAAATTCGAACTGTGTGGAGATCCTCCTTTGAAATATTCTTGATAAGATTGATGATGTCTTCTTCAGAGAATCTGAATCCTTTAACAGTAAGCTTTTCTAAAGTTTCAGTCACAACACTGGAACAATTTCGAATGATTGACAGGTCAAAATATTCTCTTACTGATGAGGGAGTTGGCCAAGCCTGAATAGATAATTTCTGAAGGGATGGAAGACTCGAAAACATTTCCATATCAATATCTCCACTCTTCTTGGTATCAATTTGGAGAGAAATTGAACTCAAACTTTCCCTATTATTTTTAAGCACTGGGAGAATCATGGAAATGGGGAAGCCTTCTCTTGAATTGTATTCATTGTAGAGAATTAACTTCTGAATTTGACGTTGTCTGGCTAAAATACTCATCCAAATTGGCTCATCTTTTTGGGTAATTATGGCCGTCAATCGCGTCAGGTTTAGATTCGCTAATTTCTTAGAAATTGTAGGAGTAAGTGGCTGCACATCTCCAAGAACTTCAAAATATATTCTTCGGTGGGAGCTCCAGACACGATATGTAAAATCCTGTAATTTCGGCATTCCAGCAGCGAGACGGAAATAGTCGAAACCTTTTAGCGTTGGGATATTTGGGTAGAGATCAACAACCAAACGATGAACATTTGGCATTTCTTCGTTTAAAATTTCATTCCACGCTCGTTCACTCCAAGAATCTAACCCTAACCGTAAAGATCTGCTGTCGTATCCAATGTGAAGGTTTTTGATATTAAGAAGTGCTGGGAAGGCGCAGGTATTAGTTTTTCTAGCCATCTGGTTAATAGTTGCAGTTTCCCTTTCATGGTCCACATATAATTGAAGATGGTCTAGGTTTTTAGCCTTTGTAAGTAGCTCAGATACGGCCAATTCATTAACTTTACTTCTCACAGTCAAAGTGTTTAGTAAGGTTAAATTTTGAATGGGAATTTCTTCATGTGAATAGTCAAAAATCCAGATGGATCTTACGCAACGGGAAGACTCAAAGTTAAGACGAATCCAGTCATAGTTACTGTCATTGAGAACGATGTGGAAAATCACATTTTTGTCAATTTGATCCCTCCACCTGGTGCAAACTTGACGGACCGAGAATTTCTCCTTGGTGTTTAGAAAGTTGAAAACTTTGCAAAGGAGCTGGAAGACGGGAGATAAAAAAATCATGAATTAGCGAGAGAAACAATAAAATACCAATGATTTTTCATGTCAAATGTGCCATTCCACAATCAATAATCAAACAGCATTCAAACTGTCAATCTTACCTCATTGGGAAAATCGTTTAGTTGCAGAGCCATACTGTCTTAAATCAGTGGACGGTCAGGATTAAGGGGTCAACCAGTGACCAGCAATCAGGTCAATGTTTTAATGAAAATGTGACAAAACTGGTGTGATGTGATAGCGGTGGAATAGGAACATGTGAACTGCTGAAGAGTTCTTGTAGAAGTAAATTTTCGGAGGACAGAAAACACATAAAGTACATAGCTAATTGATTGCTGGATACTGCTTCGTACGCATACGGTACACAAATATGTGTACGACTGACTTGACTGTGTAATAAATGATGTACCACCTGAAGTTTGTAACACATTTTCTTGTATATCATGCTACTTTAGATTTTAGAATGCGAGTGCGAGAGAAGGTACATGACTTGAAAAAAGGTGACTATTTTTTATTTTTTCGTAAGGAACTGTGTATACTGGCTGTACGCTTAAATATATGAGAAAAGGTTTCTTTTGTAGCTTACAAAATTTGTGTTCTTTATCATTTATGAAGGCTTTTCTGCTTTAAATTTGCATATACCAACCTCACCTGTAGGTTGATACATAAACGCCGCTGGGGTAATCACGATCACGATGTCTTGTCGAAGGTATTTTTAACATAAAACAAACACAATGATGGATGGATATAGAAACCATCAATGTTGTTCTGATGGAAAAAATATGCAAAAGTACCAAAAGTTTGTCAATTTTTAAATTGTTTTTTAGCTTCCCTCCCATGTAAATTCTACTAACAGAACCCTTATGATTTATAACTATTTTCAATCTTCTTAGAATATTCAAGTAAATTATTTAGCTAGTGATGGAAATGAAAAAATAAACGTATTACGACGAATGGTGAAGCTGAAATTATGGATGAGGTGTATTCGATGAAAGCTTTTTAATAAATAATTCGAAAGAAAATATTTTTTCATTTCAAATTCTGTATAATATTCTCCATCTTGTATAAATTTCAAACTACATCCAAATCATAAAATAAATCTTATGTAATTTTAACACAGCTGTAAATATTTCATTCCGGAATTCTGATCTGTGGGTTTGTCAAACGCCTTCGACTTCATCATCTTTCAATTTGTGAGCCCACTCATGAAATATCTTCAAACTCTTCCTCTGTCAAATAATCAGATCTCGTTTGTCCTGATATTTTGATAGAGTTGTTAGATGAGACACACAACACCTGCGTCCCATTATCAATCGAATTAGCAGGCAAATTCGTTTATTGTAATGAGGAAAAGAAATATCGGTCCAAATAGTATATAAACAGTAAGAGAAATCAGTAATTGGGGCAAACCATTAGTTTCAGGACACACCATTTTAATACTTCCTAAAACTTCATTCAATCTGTCCACAATATAATGATAATAATTTCAGTGAATAAATGTTTTTTTCAGAGGCAAAAACGAACGAAAAAAACTATTTTTCTAAACTTTTTTTTGCATCACACAGTGTAGTTGAAAGTAAAATTGAGGATGTGATATCTGGGTTTGAGAATGTTCATATGTGGTGAACGAAAATGAAATGTAAAAAATTTACAACTGATAACCGTCGTACATAAGCCCAAAAAGAAAAGTCGGTCCAAATAGTATATAAACAGTGAGAGAAATCAGAAATTGGAACAAGCCATTCG
Source organism: Orchesella villosa (assembly GCA_036850725.1). Lineage (NCBI taxonomy): Eukaryota > Metazoa > Arthropoda > Collembola > Entomobryomorpha > Orchesellidae > Orchesella > Orchesella villosa. The sequence continues at coordinate 17,914 of JAANSM010001418.1, forward strand.
GATCAAGATACCCCATTTTAATACTTCCTAAAACTGTCAGATTATCTAAAGTGCACGCTCACGAATGACTGGTGGTACATGATTGTGATTTTTAATGTTATAAGAATAAATTCTGTCTAAGCGAATAGCTTTTTTGTCTGTGTCCGACTACGACTACATGCATATATTTACAAGTCAATGAATATATCATGTCAGCATTACGCAGTATTTTTTAATTCGTCAACGTGCGTAAAATGTTTATAGAAAACCTGTTTTGCTAATATTTACAATATTGCAATCCAAAAACAGTAATACTAACAAGCATGAAAAGCGATGCAGAATTCGAATACTTTTTTACTACATTACTGCATCCTTTTAAGTTACTGGATGAGTCTGCATGAAAATGATGAAGACGAAGGTTCTATAATAAATCTGTTCAACAAAGTATGTAGTATGCATTATGCATATGTACATGATAAATTGACTATGCAAACTCCCACACAAGCCAAGCCAGAAACGCATCCAACATCGGTCAGACAGTCCAGGTCATGTTTAAGTGCTGAAATGCAGTAAGATCTGGATAAATTGTCAAAACGTTTGCATTGAATGCAGTTGCCAAGCTGAGTTACACAAACAAACTCATTATTTGCATGCGAGTTTTTTATTGAAACATTTACTTTTAATTAAAATGGATTCGGAACGCTTTACCCCAACATAAAATTATAACTTGTAGAGGTCCATCACGAAAATATAACTGGTGTTTTATCCTATCACCATTATTTACGCAGCTTTAGCTGAGTATATAAAAAGGTAGAGGATATGGGGAGAGCTCATTCTGTAGTTCATTCCACATTCCGTGGTTCATTCATACCTTTC
>JAANSM010001419.1:0-18764 GCA_036850725.1 Orchesella villosa
ACCTCTAGCCAACCAGGGATGCATTAGTTAGACTGTAGTAGAGATTGATGGCGTATTAATGGTGACAACCCCCCCAAAAGTTTTAATCTACGCTGTATATCACTAGGCTTAAATATGAGTGTGCATATGGCATATGTGTACTCTGTAATCCAAATCCAATTCCTTTATTCATGCGAGTACCTCAAATGCTTGCATGCCCTACATTCAGTAAAACCTAACTCAGCTCTACAAGATCGGAATCATTATATTAATGAAAGTTTTAAATGAGCGAGTACCAAGTTTGACTGTTGGATTGTTGGGTATTTCACTTTCTCTGTGTAAAATAATTGTTATCGCCACCGTCTAGAAACTGCAAGCTCCCTCTGATTTGAATTTACTACGTATTTATGTACCGGACTTGTAAAAATTCTTGAATGAATTGGCTTTTGCAAATAAGGATATGTACGAGTAAGTATATACTTGTAGTGGTTGTAAAGGAAACGTGAGCTAAGTATAAGAGATGGTGAAAGTGGCGGTGCTCGCTTTTTCATGATTATAGGTATACATGCAGATCAGCAGTCAGCACTAAGATAAAGCATGCAATTCGTTCATATCAGTGTTTGCATTGGCTGTTATCAATAAAGAAAGTATTGGTTATGTTATTATTGCGTGCTTGGTGGTCCTCGACAAACAACTTAACAGCTTTCGTGTATAGCAAGGGATAACAATTAGCCATAGCCCAGTGTTACTATGTTTCAAATATTTACGGAGCTTATAAAAGACCTAGTACATTGCCCATTGGAATGACATTTTCGGTTGATTGTTTCTTGCAAGAATGCAGTATGTTGAATATTGTAATAGCAAATGAGGTGCATTGACGGAACGAAAGGGAATGAATTTGTTGCAAGGAAGTGGAAAGACTACGTTTGTTATGTAGCGCACATTGTAATGCCATGCTAAATAGATTCTTAACCTTGAATTCAGATAAATATTGAGCTGTCAATTAATTTGTTTAAGCTACGAAAGTGAGTGAAGTGAGAAAACATGCAAAAATCAAGATAATGCATTTGCGAAATATCAATCATTCTCATCCTGAAGGCACTGTAATATTATGTTAATAGTTGGATAGTGGATATAGGAAATGTTCCTAGGTCTAGGTTCTCTGCTCTGCTGGCTCTGCTGAATGTTAAGCAGAGATCGAAAAGTTATTGCATTGCTAGGTTCTGTTCATTGTATGTGTATAAAACTGGTGGATGGATGCTAACATTGCTAACTAAAATGTTTCAAAGGATGTACTATATTGTATGTATATGTAACTTATGTGATGGGTAGGAGTCTTTCAGGACTTTTGATGTATGCATTTCAAACAAACGTAGGCTTCCCGTTTTCTTTATGCAAACACTTAGGAAAAGTCAATAAAACAAACTATAATACCTTTTGAGGTGACGTTGAAACTCCTAAGGCGGTAGGACTCTTCATCATCATCATCTTCCGGCGAAGGTTGACTTTCCTTGTTTGGAACATCCAAGTATCTATCAGGAGTCTTTTTGGGAGTTTTCACGGAGTTGACTCGTCTCTGAGAACTGGATCTTGACACTGATGGCGAAGGAGACTTAGGCAAGCCTGTCGGTTTACTTCCGCTTCCATACTGCTGCTGTTGTTGCTGTGATGATTGTGTCATTCCCTTTCTTTGAGGGTGGGGTGAGGATTCTGGTGTGGCTATAGTAGGAACGATGCTAGGAATACCTCCACTATATCCTCCCAAGCAAAGCCTATCTCTGTCAGGTGTACTTTTCTGGTCTGCAGAACCTCGCCTGTCACATCCAGCTCCACTGTGTCTACGAATAATTATTGGCGAGTCTCGAGCAGCGGAGTCCGTTGAGAGATGAATATTGTTGGCAGGCGGTGGTGTGCTTTGATGTAATGAGTTTTGACTCATTTCCAGAGACGTGGATGTGACTAGTCTTCCTACGCTACCACTTATAAACGGATTGTAAGATTCCTGGCAGTCTCGAATCGCCCCTTCTGATGATGCCAAGTCCAGATGTTGCTGATATTCTCGAATGTCGTTTTCTCTTCGTTTGACCTTAGGCCGATTGTGCCCAACAATCCGAGCGCTTTGGGATCTGTGAGTTCCATGTTTTCTAGGGCGAGGTGTTCCACCACCACCAGTGTTAAGTATTTGCATGTTACCTGCGCTACCTCTCGAAGTATACTGAACAACTTCATTAAAGTCAGATGCAGAACCTCCACGATTGTTTCCGGCTGTGATTTGATGAGGTAGCCTGCTGTGACTGCCACTTCCAACTACCCCGCCAGCAGATGAGGTTAAAACGGATGTTTCCATTTCTGAACAACCACCAACACAAATGGAGGCGGAGCGCCCTTTGGCAGCTTTCAAATTTTGGTAATATGGCTCCAATTCTAAAGTCATGATGATCCTGATTATCAGCGTACGAGAACGCAAAACGACTCCCTTGTGTGGTATGATAGGAAAAGTGGGTAGTTGGACCACATATAGTTAGATTTAGGATAAGTTAATGATTGCTCGTATTTTTCGTTTCCTCCTTGTCCGACTTTTTGTCGAGGAAAGCAAAACTCTAAAGTAGTTCAAGTTTAAAAAGAGGGAAGAACAGATATGGATTAAGTAGTCATCTGATCACCTTGATGTTTCACATTCTCTCACAAGTGCAATCACGCCATCATGATTTTCACATAGTGTTTTGGCCAAGTTTGACTTGGAGAAAAAGTATGAGAATTTGCATTTTATTAGATATCATTTCTGGCACAGCTGCAAAGGGGTCAACACTGAGGAATGGGAACGTTGCACACTGTCAATAATACTCACGAGAAAACTTTTACCACGAGCTAAACTGTCAGGGCAGTGATACTAAAAATGCTAATGAATGGAGAACTCCGTTGTGTGACTGTGTACTTACGATGGGTAGTGATGGCATGGCACGCTGAAAACCAACTACTATTATTACGTGCACTGTCACTTTAACCCTATTAAATAATTGTGTGAAATGGTGTTGGCATAAAAGATCCAACGCGCAGGGGAGGAAGTTTAGTTCCTATACTTGACTTCTTGGCAGTTGTGTAGAATGTGAGAAGACTCAAGTTTTTACTTTTTCACAAATGCTGACTTGTCTCCTTTCTTTAGAGACTTCATGTAAATGATATGATCCACTCACTCCTTCACTTAACACAACTTACGAATTGAAGCTGTGCTGCAAGTCTGTTTAGTTCACTTCACTCCGCGTTTATTTCTGCTGCAAGTATTTAGTGTCGCACTTGACTTCCTATGCCAAAATTAGCTCGTCAATACCGAAGAAAGGCGGATGTCTTGCTACGTCTTCGGTATATTATTTATACAAGGTAGATGAGATTTTGTTGCCAACTGTAAAAAATAAGAGGCTGCAATTTTAAAACATGGTTGTGTGATATTGGTTGGTAAGTATAGATGTACAGTTTTGGATTATTCATTTCATATGCATATCATTGTGTTTAAAACAGGAAATATGGGTATTCATTACAAAATTATAATGTGATATATGCATATACGTATGTATCTATCTACTAAATTTTAATGCACTTTCTGAAGGAATTCAATAATTTCATTGACATAATAGAATATAGAAGTGTTTTGGTTTAGAAGAAGTTAAGCTGTTTTAAGAAAGAGTTCCATCTTTTCACCCGTAAATCTTGAAACTTCTGTCAGCAAGTTTATGTTTCTAAACTTACGTTTTAATGTTAAGAATGACGTATGCAGTAGGTATACTGTAGCATATACCGGTTTAATATCCAATCATACGTTTTACTCTGTGGTGTCTGGTTAGCTTCCAGTGCTGCTTGTTCTCTATTTTCTGGCAGTTATATTTTTCTCACTTTTAGATTTTACGAAAGCGAACAGTTTACATTTTAACAAGCATCTCTATATGACCATGACTGAAGCATGTCGATATGATCATGATCAGGTGGATGCTTTTAGATTGAAGGGAGGGACATAAAGATGATAAAATGAAATGATGTTTTTCTTCATTTCTGACAATTCGTGTTTCTTGCCCCTGTTGTTGACATTTTTGTAAATCATTCTAGACAAGTAGCAATTGAAAGGAAAATCGGGGTATAGATGGAATTTGCGTAGGAAGATTTTTGATGGTATATAACGGATTCCAACAGTATCGTCAGTATCAGTCGTCAGTCAGTAATAGGGTGTTAGCCGGCGTCGAATTTTCTGTATTGTGATTTGGAATCTTACTCTAAGCCTGAATAATGGCGTGTACAATGCGTTGGAACTCCTATGCTTCAGCTGATTTGAACCATGCCTTCGAACGCACAAGCAAGCAGATACTGGTCTCGTCTCGGCCTTTCCCATTACTACAGAAATTGGTCTGCCAAATGGGTTTGTAAGAATCGTTGGCTTTGCCAACATCCTATTTAGTCATGAATATGAGATTTCGATAAGGCGAGGAAGAAGGTCTTAGATGTGAAACGCTATTTTACAGATTGTGGTGTGTCAAGCGTGTGATGATAGGGATTGTGTGTAGCTTCGAACTCAGTAAACAGTAAGTATAGCTTGAAATTCGGTTTTCATTTCCCATGGAGGACAAGTTGAGGCAGACTGTTCCCTTTTATCAAATGCCAAAACACCATCCTTCAAGATGCCAGAATTACTGCGTTTGTGATGTGTACTATTCCAACAACAAAATGTTCCGCGTGCCTACTATCACTATCAGTTGTGCTACACTGATTTGAAGTATGAAATGTTTGTGTTGTGATGTGACTACAACATTAACACGTCGAACTGAGCACACTTATGTGTGGGTTTAACTTTCTAAAAGTAAATATGTGAGCATTTGAACAATTTTGACATGCTCTTGATGGGCACGGTACATATGCGTGCAAGGCATTTATGTATATGTATATTGTATCTATCGATGTAAACTTGGACGTAAATCTTGTAACGGAAACTTAGACATGAGGAAAATTACGGGAATCTAAAATGCGAATCTAAACAGATTTTTGGTCTTGGTTCATCATTTGCCTTTCCCAACGACTATCATCACGTGGTGATTAAAGTCTGATTTATCGTTTTCATAAATGTATAATGGAAAAACATAATGTGAGACTTGAGACGCGTCACGCGGAACAGCATCGAAAAACCAAGCTGGGCAGAACGAAACTATATAATCTCGGGATTCGCTAAATTGCATCGTTGTACAAGTTAAGGTTTTACATTTCACTGTAGACCATGTTGTGTTGTGTTTGTGTTCCATCTTATTAAAGTTTTAAATCTAGTTTACTAAATTCTGCACATGACTTTACTTTGTAGTTTATAGCAATGCGTGATGTAAAAACTTATCTCACCATCTCATAATAATCTGATCCTTTCTTTCTTATGTAGGATTGGGAAATTAAGACACTGCTGCGTCTGTGTATCTCATGCTACCACTATACTGTTCCGTTTACTGCATTTGCATATTGTATCCTGCCGAGAGCCATTCATATTGAATTTCAGTATGCCTACCATCATCTCAGTAACAGCTATAATAAAAGAAATTATGGATACTGTAATATTAGTGGTAACGAGAATGCATTTATCAATGTATAAATCGATCGAAACTGTCTAATAAAGATTTTTATCGCACATTCCGAAATTGCAAGCATTAAATAGTTGGTGAAGTAATCGGTTCATGGTTAAATAGTGTAGGGTAGTACAAGTACGATGTGCTAATAAAAGATAAAACAAATAATATCTAGAACCATGTACCATCCATGCAAAAAACAGTTGAATGTGTGTGTATTTATAAATAAATAATAAGAATAAGATGTATAAAGATGAAAGAATCAGTCAAATAGTTAACCTGTTTATAACATAACCTGATTTGATATTTAGGTGCGTTATATGTATGCACGTGAATGGGTGACAGTTTGGGAGTGAGTGGTAAAAGTTGAGCTTTTGCAGACGTATTCTAAAAAGACAAGTTTTCTATTGAAGGAGCCTTTTCAAATTAAATCCGCTTATTCACTTCACTTTTCTCTGTCACTATACAAGTAAGATGAGAGTGAGACGTGAGTACGGAGGTTACTTTTTCTTTTGTTCGTGTGGACCCTTTTAAAGAAAGTCTACTTCACTACTTTTAGAAACTGCCACAGGTATGACGTGAATAATATAGACAAATAGAAGGATTTGCATAAGCATCAGTGGAGAATATTTTTCCATATTGTTCTCATTCGTCGAACGGCATAGGTGAATATGAGAGAAAGTGATATTTACTTGTAATGAAGGTAATAATACATTGCATGCACGCTTCAACTTCCCTTTCCTTTGTACTTTGTAATATTGTGAAGCTGAATGAAGTACATAATGCTTTAGTTCATATTCCTGGGGCAACTTGTGTTGTCAACGTGTAGAGTGAATTGAAATAAGATTTTAATCGATTAATGCAGGCAGATATATATACGCTTGTTACTTCGGTTAACTTTTTATGCCAAAGGGTATAATGTACAATGCTACATTTTACTTTTACTGCTTACATATAAAATAAATGGTTACTTTTTGCCAGTGGCACAGCACAGCTGTATTAATACTTTTGTTTCAGTTGGGTTCAGCTTGGTCTTTCCCTTTAAAACTTTTGGAATATTTAATGATTCTGAATACTAGTAGTTTACAGTACAATAAACATGGCGAAATGACCTATTTAGGCATTGTGGCTTACCAACTAGTTGGTAAATATCCTTTGCCTAGTATTACCGTGAGAAATATTGACTTTTTCTCGGGCTTTATTTATGTGTGTAATGTGCTAACGTACATTTTTAAATCTTAACTGTTTCGACAAAAAAATGTAATGGCAGAAATAGCAATACGAACTGTAATATATATCATGTAAGTATGTATGGTCGCTGACATGTATTTTTTACTCTCTTGAAGGAACAAAAGAAAGTGTAGGCAAATCAAAATGAAGGTATCGTAGATAAAATGGGAATTCACGTTCAGCTTAATAGTTACATGCTGGAATTATATATGTATTAGAGCTCATTCAGCTCGTAATTCTAAGCTTTCACTTTGTACATTGTCTTCATTATTGCTGTGCTTTGAGTACGTTTTAGCATTGACTGTTGCTTCGCTTCAGTCAAATATATAGGTATATTTCATGAGCATAGGTTGTAAAAATGTTAGTCCTGGTAGAAATTTAAAAAATTAGTATCAGTATCAATATAAATTGTCAAAAAGGACATTTGTGTTTTCTACTTATTTTGATAAAACTTACCCCTTAATGATTTGTTGTAAATTTGATTCCATCCATGGTTCTTCTGGACTACTGACTGACACTATTGTAAAGTATAAATTTCGTAAGCTAACTGATAACTGATGTCGTTGTGAAACTATAACCTCTATTGCATTGGGGCGTTGTGAATGCTAGGTGTCACAAACATTTGCCGCTCCGTTACGTTTAGAAAATTGTAGAACACGATGTTTATTGTGATGATTTAGTACGCAGAATGTACGAACTGTCACGGCACTTTTTACTTAATCGGTGTTTCACTTCACTGCGTCTGCCGATGTCATATCGGCAATACGTATATGGATAGGAATAGCTGAGTTGAAGGAGGTCCGTGTTGTTTCTTGTTTCAGAATGAACTGATAAGCAGAAGAAGCGGAAGGCTGGGTAATACCACTACTCCATTGAGTTAGTTAAGTTGAAGAAAGTGAAGGAAGTATTGTGCCAAAAAGAGTAGTCTCACACAGCGGAGCAAAGCACACTTCACTCCACGTATGAGTTCTCCTTTAGGCAGCAGGATATTAAACAGTTTCTCACTATACTATAGGTTTTACAGTGCATATATAGTGCATTTTACGTATACAACAAAAAAATATCGGCCAGGTTAGGTGATGGTGAAACTTCTGCTTTACTATTCTGTGTAGTAATGTGATGTTCCACCTCGTGTAATAAAGGCTTTGCAGGCATAAATACCTAATACTTCTTGGACACAGCAGTACCGACTCGCCCCTCATTCACTCACAGGCTTTTCGTCTTTCTAAATATAAATGATACCTTGTGTTGCGGAGGGACAACCCAAAGACTATATGTAGATGATGTTATGGGTGCTGTTTGGGTATTAGAGTGTAGAGTATGTATGGAAGGACATTTTATATCCAGTAGAGAGTTACACATTTTTTTGCAGCTTGCTTTTGTGCGGTTTTCATTCGGAAGTTGGCAATGTTTGTAAGAACAAAAAAAAGAAAGAAAAAAATAGTTTTTTCTCTAAATCTTATTTCTTTTGGAGTATTTTGTTCATAAAGCTAGAAGTATTTTTGAGATAGGATTGAGTGTCCCTCTATTTGTCTTCAGACATCATTTCATTTCATTGTTGCTCGGTTTGCTCTCCATCAAAAACTGGCCAACATACAATTCTAGGATAGCAATATTGGCTTATGAGAATATAACATTTAGGAAAGGAATTGTGTAAACGTTCAAAGCTTTGCACAAGAAATGTGAAGGACTGTAATTTTTAGGAATATAGTGATCTAGCCATGTACAGCTAAATGGGATTTTTTTGTCAAGCACTTGGTTATCGTTGCCTTTGGTCGTCTCATTTTCTTTTTTGAAGCAGGACTGGACAAAAAGCGAAAATTTGGTCAGCCAGGGTGCGTGTTCTCGGAGTGTAGTTTAGGTTTTTATCGCTGAGTCAGCGGTGAAAGTTATGATTATTTGGGAATAGTAGTAGTTGTAGACTTTCCTACTAACCTAAGTGTTTGATCTGGTACATGGTACTACTGGTTGGGTAGCAGGCAATTTACAGACATTTCCTAGCAAGAAGACACTGTGTTTGTGGATGGTTTAACTTAACAACGTATGGATTACATGTACGTATGTACACTGCTTATACGCAGTTTTTCAATATATAGACTTGTCCCAGACAGTTAGTTAATTTTAGAGCTGAAGTTTCAGATGCCTTTGAATGAATCTTAAATGTGTGACAGTTGTGGTCAGGGAGTTGAGCGGTTCCCTCCCACAAAACAATGATTTTATTTTACATTCATGCATACAGTACGTGACTTGTTAATGTATGCATAAGTCATTACAATTCCCTCTGTACTTTGGAATTTATAGAAATTCGAATATGAAGTTTAACAGTTATATTTTGGAAGTTCTAACATAATGATAATGAACGTCTGACATGCAATTAGCTCAAGTTTCCTGTTGCCATTTACCTAATGAAATGCATTCCAGGACCTTCCGACTTTATTACCAACTTGAGACTACAAAACTAAAACTATGCTAAATCTAGTCTCAAATGCGTCTCTCTTTCGCAATGGTTATTGTATTAAGTGATCTTTTAAGTAAGTACACGTTCAAATAAGTAACTTAATGCTTCTAGATAAGGTTTACACCAAGAAAATGAGGCTCATTGAATCTACAAAAAGAATGTCTAACTACATCTGCTCTACCTTGCTTGAATCCTTCTCATTAAAGGGCACGACTAAGACTAGTTGGCTTAGTTTTGATGTTACTCATCGCAGTTCACTTCAAACGCTCATATCCTCATTCGGATACTTATATATATTGTTGGTACAAAAATGATTGTATTCACAATATTCACTTTCTGCACAAAAATGTATTCATTTCGTTTGGAATTGAGACTCAAATTTTGAGTGAAAGCCAGAAACACTTTTCTCTGGCTAATGGCTTTTAAGCACATTGTGCAGGCGAAGTAGGCTCAACATAGAGTTTCTTCCTCGAGCGTAACGATAATATGCATTCATTTTGTATGGTGCGTGAGTGGTAACACTGTTACATCTAAATATAACGGTGGCGTGCAATGCTATGGTTTGTCATCCTTTAAGTATTTGTTTTTACTTCTTTTTTGTTTTTATTGTAGTAAAAGCAAGTACTTCTTGAACAGTTGAGTCGGTCGTTGTCTCATTCAGTTAGTTTGTCTTTCACTCTCCCTATTATGTACTACTACGATCCAATGCGTATAATGCCATAGGGTACTTATGTATTTGTACGCTTATGCCTTTTGTGCTATCCCGTTATCCCCGTTTTTTGCATTGTTTTTTATGCTTCAACTTCTTTCTTAAGGTATATTATATTGTAGAGCAAGAGGTCCTCAGCAAAATGCTTCCTCAATCATTGTGGTTTTACCAGTAATGACATGGGTCAAACGGAAGCATTTATGCCGATTGTAGTATTTGTAGTTTTCACTAATGAAGTATATATACTTTGTGTCTTCGTGTCAAAATGGCTTGGTAGAAATGTGCTTGTTTATTGCACTAGCTTATTTTGCTAGATAATACATTAGTATTATTTGGGTGAAATACGAGTTTGTCACTGCTGCCTTGTTTCTACTGACACTGATGTTCCGATACGGATGTGTGTCATTCGTCATTCATGACTGCACTCGTGTTTCCAATATTATATGTAACGGAATGATGAGCCGTCACACTCTTATATACTGGTTGGTTGACTACGATAAAGTATGGATGTTGCAAATAGTAATGCCAATGGAGAATATCATTCTGTGTTAGTTTTTCGGAAATAAAATTGTTGCGAACTAACAATACGGAATTCTCCTTGTCAAGTATAGACATTTATACGATGGGAAAGCTTTCGAAATGCAGCTGCGATGGAATTTAATTATCTGTTTTAAGAAGCGTTTCCATTTACCCACTTGTAGCAAAGCGACTCAATAACAAAGTGCCGTGAATATATTCGACAGTGTTTGCTCCAGTAATAATAGTTTAGATTTGTTGTCCTGAAAAATAGGGGGCTTATTGCCGCTCGGTTGAAAATGTTTACTGTTTGTATATTCATTATACTGGAGTTCTTTGTACAATATACTCACATTGAACAAAACTCCGTTGAATTGATATTTTGTCAGGGTCACTTGTAGCTTTCTACATTTTCGTGTAGTGTTGCAGAATTTTCATTTTCCTCTCGTCTGATGGAACTTGAGTCAGCGTTAGTGCTCATGTGGAGACAGCAGCAATATTTAACTCGTTTTTTTGGCTATAGCTTTCTATTCCTTTTGATAGTTCCAGCGTGTCTCACTGTCGAGTTGCGAAAGCATCGTTTGGTAAATCATTGATAAAAAGAATGCATTTTAAGTGTGCCCTGACTGAATGTGTGAAGATGTTTTTGTCGGATGTGTCCTCCATATATGACGTTATGTACATTTTATGTATATTTAATATATATAAGTACACAAAAATGTTCAAAAGTTACACCCAGATTATAATGATATGTGCGTTTTCTGTTTGCTTTACTTTGTACTTTATTCAGAAGGTACTTATTCAAAGTAGATACTAAAGTTTCGCTGTTGGGAAAATTGATGGAGAATAAGCAGCTTTGAGCGATTTTACGTAGAAACGATGGTGGCTGAATGAAAGTTTGGTGGGTAAAATTTTAGTATCCGATCAGCCTAACCTACTACGCTGTACACTATAGCGTGTTATGCATACATTGAGTAAACTGTATGCTTAGAATTGAATGAGATTCGGATGGTGTGTGGTGTGATGTGTGAGAAGAGATGTATATTTGAAAATTCTTTGACATAACCTTATGTACTAGGTGGTTGTGTTTCATCCATATGTATGAATTATAGTAGAAGAACGATGATGGACGCTCAAAATAAGGGGGGTAAATTGATCACACACTATCGCTCTTGAGAGTCTGCGGTTTATATTATTTAATACACGTTTGAGTGCTTCCTCAAGCTTCTCGTTAGATGCGGTATGTTTAAGGGTCTTAAAAAGAATACAGTAGATCACTCATAGAATTTGAAAATTGGGACGTGAGGAAGTGTATTGCATGCATAAGTAGTAGATGCTATGCAGGGAAGACCAAACATATAAACTACAATAAAATATGGAACATTTTTGGTCTCATGTAGAACCACAAAATATTGCACACAGCTGCAACTCAATGTTTTTAATAGTTGAGTTTGTATTATATGCATCCACTCCATATGTACTACAATATATCTATAGTTGATCGAGTCAGAGTGAAATGTTCTTCTTCAGGAGTTGAGCTCTTGTACTACCACCACCTCTCTTTATTTCTGCCTAGAGTTCACGAATATTGTTGTGTAATAGCTTCAAGAAAGTGCTTGACGTGAGCAAAATTGAGAGCGTGAAGTAGGCATATCAAGAATACTGTTTACGCTCCATTGAAGTCACTAAAAAGGTTGTGATACGAGTCAACCCAACATCAACATGCGTGTGAGGGCTCAAGTGAATGATTTAATTTCCTGTTATCAAGGAAGCTGTTATTATTGCTATTACCTTACATAAAATGGCATTTAGTTTCATTTTAAATGTGACAACTTCCACGAAATGGACCAAACGTCCAGTCCAGCCTCTTTTATTGCCTCTCTATTCCCATACACTCGATAATATTGAATGCATGGGCGTAAAATATAATGACCTTTACAAAAAATTGTAGTCGAACCTCTGAAGTTGATGTGAACCAAAAAGGAGATGAAACGCTATTTTTGTACGTTACTGGATGTACATAGTGCTTTCAGTATCGTGTTGGGATTCGTATACGTGCGGCCGCGTGGGCCCTTTTATATGTAATTACTTGCATCTGGTGTTCTGTCTGTAATGAATCAGTTTCGCTGAATTGTTTTACAAATGACTTGTTTACACCTAATGTAAGCCTATTGTTTGCAGTCCGTGACATTAGAAAAAGATTTATACTAATAGGAGTTGATGCGATACTTTTAATTTTGGCAAGAGCTCAAGATTTCATCTTTGTGAGTTGTGACTGATTACTACATTATCATTATACATAGTATTTGAGTCGGTGCGGTGGTGTAGTTAAAACTTGCATGTCACAAAGATGAAAATGACTATTTACGCTTTTTGATGCCGGTGGATGTTAAGGGGAAGAAAGCTGTGTGTCTGGTCTTGGGGCTGATTTACAAAGTTTTTAGCCGAAAAGGAAATGGGACTGATGTTGTTTCCCACTTATGGCCCTGTTCATAAAGACTTACGCGAGAGATATCAAAAGATGTATTATTTTTTACTTTGTTTAAACATGAAAGGAAAAAGGATATATGACTGGGTCTATGAAACTTGTGCTTTTAAAAACACTCGTTATATTTTTTCAGTATTTGTGTGTCCGTGCCCTAGTTAGACATTTCATGGTGTTATTATTATATAAGAATATGCGATACATTCTGAGGCATAAACATAGTAAAAGTATAAAGACAGCTTCATTCCAACAGGCCAGGCGAACCATGAAAGAGTTGAAAAAGTATAGCATGCGACCAAAGTTAGGGTAATAAAGGAAAATAATACTGGTGGTGGTTATATTGGTGGGTAGAAATAGCAAAAAGTACAAAAGCAAAAGAGATCTGTTACTCTAGTCTTTAGCTGCTGAAACAGTTTCCGACAATGTATATGTGATCTCTCATCCGCGTTTTCCATGAAACATGCAAGAAAAGGTCTGCGTAAAACCCATATCCTCAATGGCTGACTTTAAGCACGAGCCAGTTAACTGAATGCAAAAAAATGACGCGGTAGTCGATTTGCCAAAAATATATTAATGTAAGAAGCAATAGAGAAAAATTTTTGTAAATACAAAAAGAGGAAATAACGTTTTTCATATCCCAAGTGTGGATGTATATATCCTCGTGTCGAGTGCGGGTGTAGCTCATCAAGTATCTGCTGTTAGGATCATATTATTTGTTACATAGTCTGTCATGTCCTGTAAGTAGTTTTTGTATAGACGTACTCACAGATTATAACCGTATATATATGGATACGCAAATAATAATATTTCATATTTGGAACAGTTCGTTTATAACTGGCATCAATATCGAATGAGTTATTATTGTAGCTTTGTTCGCAAGTACTTGTAGTTGTAGAAAGCACGATGTCCCGTCAATGCATCACAGCACATCCCTGTAGAAAGTTTGGTACCGCAAGAATGTCATTACGTCATCGTCATTGTCTGATATCAAGTTGGCATGTTTCAAAGTTGCTCTTGCTGTTGCCTACGATTAGTCTCGTATGGTATGCAGCTCAAGTAGAAGTCCAAGAAAAGAAAAATTCTTCTTCTTAACGTTTTGTGGAGATGTATTATAAATCAGGCAAAAGACTATGCTTGCATTATAGGCAGGGAAGCTTTTTTGTTAGTTGATCTAATAGAATGCTAAACAAACATGCTAGTTTCGTACTTAAGAGAAGGAGGAGGAGCAGTATAAAAAGTAAATGTCAATACTCTACTGTTTTATTATATTTATGGGGACCATGTTTATAATCTATGGGATCTAGCTTTCATTTTTTAGTCTATCTTGTGACATATCTTTATGGTATGGTATGAAAATAATGAAAATAATAATGAAAATCTGAGCACCCACTTTCTCTCAAAGCCCCTTTTTAATTTATTCAGTTCAGATACACAGTTTGCTCTTAAATTAAAGTGAATTGTAAACTTTCACTCATTTTGCACGCAATGGTTTGTAACATAATGTACTTACAAAACCTCTACTCAATCTAGACAACGTGCAACATTGAACAATGCTTTAAGTCTCTATAACTTATAGGCGGTCAATAAATAATAATGCTTATCAAGAGGTTATAAAGAAATTTGTGGGACTGTGGCTGGGGCCTATGACCTCTAGAACTTTGGCGACATGGAAGTTACTCATGTTCTAAGACTAATGCAAAGAAGTAATTTCTTACAAGTGTACAATATCACCAATGCCTTTCTTGTCTTTCATTGACCAAATAGCACCAATATCTCAACACTGCATTTTTACCATGAGGAAATTACCACTGTTTCTCGAACCAATGTCGAACCTAACTATTGTAGTAACTTTGAAGAGAAGAAAGTGAAGTGATGATGACAATAAGTATGTAGCCATTTATGAGTCGATTTGCAGTATTTATATTTTTTGGCTCGTGATGCTCCACATTAAGCTATTAACCATGTCTTTATTTAGTAGTGTGAGCTTTGAAATTTTTTATTAACAAGGTTTGTTGTGTACAAGTTAAAATAATATGACGTTATTTTCAGTTGAACTTTTGTGAACTTAACAGTGCATATTTGATATTCTAATGCAGAGACTTTTACATTTCTGCGTTGAAATAAAAATGATTGTCACTCGTACATTTTGCGTTTTGTATACACAATACTTTATTTCTTGATGCAGTAGGAATATACGATTATTCCGCATTGCTTTTACTATATGATCATGATACTCCTATATTACTTAATTTATTTTAGGAAGGCTAGAACTACGTCAGGGCACTACGTAGATGTACTGTTTTACCCCTAAAAAATTGCTTCTTTTTACTTCTCTTACTGCATTGAGAAAGTAAGAGCCCTCTTGATTTGTAGTATAAGCTTGCATGGCTAGATTAACTTGATTCATGTGTGTAATTTCATGCTCAAGTACATTAAATGGTCTTTTTATATCCGCCTCTCACTTGCTATAGTAAAGTTTCGCAGAAGCATCTTAGTTTCACCCACCCACATTTCCGTCTTTTGTTGCGTATTCTAACAAATCTAATTTTCGACAGGGAGAAAGATTTTGTTACAAAAGGATGGGATGAATTGTAGTAGAATCCAGCTTTAGATATTGGCTGAGAGCTCAAATTTAAGATACCCCACACAATTTTTTCGCAAAATTCTATGGATTCACATTTTTCTTTTATGTATATGCGTGTTTTCTCAACATTATCGGCTTATTTTTTGGTTAGTGAATCGATTGCTAGTGTCACGTTATGAGAAAATAAAGAAAGGATTGTGATGTGACTACAGAATTTATTTTTGACTCGTAACCCATAATGGTGTAGAGTGCAGGCAGAAGGATCTTCAAATTGGAAATTTTTGATTCTTTTGTAACTTGAAAATAGGTTTTCATTTGTTACATCACGTGAAAAGTTTCACTCTCGTTTATTCTTCCAGTTGCGAATGAACTCCATAAATTTATCGGATAAATTATCACAAATGTTGTTGTAGCTGCTGTTCCTAGTCGTTTTCATGTACCGGTTGATTACAGGTTTTCACAACTTTTACGTGTGGCGAGTGCACGTAATAAATAATGCAAACTGTTTTATGTAATGCAGTAGAGTTGGATAATTTCTGTTCATTTCTTAGAGTACACAATACAAAATTTGGTAGCGCAGGTATACGTAATATTTGGGTTTAGCACAATGTAAACTTTACCTAGATTGCATACTTTGTTGACTGATACTACTAAACAAACATATTACTATTACAGTGCGTGTGTGCATAATAATAATATGATACCTTTGTATAAAGGCACCAAACTTACTGACGGACTACTTAACTATTAAAAATATATGCATACTACAAGTATTTCGCTTCTGAAAAATCTCACGTAACAGTTAGTCCGATAAAATGAGATATGCCGAATATGTCGTCTAAATCTATTGTATCAACTTTCGTGAGCACTACATTTTGAGATAGCTACCCAGCTTGAAAGAATTTGTAATTTTGCGAACTTCGCCTTGCTCGTGCTTCGTGTTATTTCTTATAGTTTCCTCGTGCTTGTAATATGTAGTCGCAGCACGACTGCCTACCTACACAGTACATACACAGCGTCTGCTGTCGCTATTGTGGATCTCTAGGTTATGTTGGCTAATTATACTCCCAAGTTCCAACTTCTCACATTTCCTGTAGAAAGTTGATATGAGAACATTTGTAGTGGAGATTTTCGAGATTTGGATTGTAGGCAACTCATTTCCGCATAAGAAATTGGCTCGTTTCCTACTGAATGCATTTAGAAAATTGTGTTCGCCTTCATCTCACTTCCTAATGTTTTACTGTTTATACTTATGAGACTTTTTTTGGTGCGACGAGGTACTTGAAGAAACGTACATACATAATGTACATTATTACAAGTGAAGCAATTTTACGCGGCTGAATAAGTGGAGAAAGTGTAGAAAGTATAAAGTTGTCTGAACTTGGAAGATACATGATGGACTGAGACTGTATTTTTGTATGTCTTTATCGACCCTTTGATCTAGCCCAGAAAAGTCGTACATTGTGCCACTCTATTTTCTTGGTTTTACTTTTTTCATGTAATGTACGCTTCCATTGCTTCTACTTCTAAGGTGACATGCAATGTAATTTGATGTTAGTTACTTGCTTGCATAGAGGTGGTAAAAGTAAGCAGCTCACCGCAACCGTGGTCTTGCGATGTTGTTCTAGCTGTTACCAATACCAATTGCAAGGTTCTGTGAAAAAGGACAGAAAGAATAATGAATTGTATATGAAAATTGTTGCCCCATGAAAGATTTATCATCCTCTTTTTCCTACGGACATGAAGACGTAAAGGGAAAAGGAAATACGTATATTACTCTTTCTACTTTCTGAGTACAACAGGCTTCCCTTTTCCCCATGCGCGATGTGTGACAGAAACATTACACACTTTTGTGTGACTCGTATTGTACTGTATTGTCTTGCCATGCATATTGTATGCTTTTTCAAAGTGCTTTACAGTTTATGATGAAGTAAGTAAAATATACATTTGTAATGAAGCAGTAGCGACCGTGAAAGCTGAACTTTTACTTAGTTGATATTTCAGTCTCTCCACTCCAGGCGTTTGCTTCAGTACATACCATACACACCACACAGTTTGGAATAGAATAATGTTCACGTACCCTAAGAGTAGTTATCGCACAAGTGAACTTTTTAAAAATATCCTCATAGGACGGATGAGTGGGTGTGCAATGTGCATATTGAAATGAGTTTTCATTTTCTATCATAGGTTTGGGGAGATAACTTTCAACAGTTGCTCATTTTGCTTCAGGTGCTTTGCTTGAACAAAGGATTATATTCTAAATTACCAAACTTACATACAAGTAGTTTGAAGTCACTTTCATATTCACAATTTCGCGTACATGTGTATCAACTTGTACGTATCGTAGCTCGTACTCTGGTATTATCGACTTTGTTTTCAAGAACTGCTAGTAGAATTCGACATATTTGCCCCTAGTCCAACTTCCACACTAAATACTTATTACTTATGTAGGTATACTTAGCAGGCATGTTATTCTTATTGTACAAAAGTATGCAAAAAGTATTATAAAAATTCATGATCTACGCTGTATCTTTTTGTGGCAAGCCTGTTTTGCAGAAACTCCCCAGTTTAGTAAGTTGTCGCATGTTTTTTGGGTAATATACGGACTGCCCTGCAATATATATGCTCTCAGAAACCTATAATATATAGTGCATGGGTACGGGTGAAAGTCACATATTTTTCGTTCCATATAACAATTTGACAAATTCATGCCTACTATTTGTACTAACAGCAGTTATCGTCCTGAATTTAAGTGTCATGATAGATGTGCATTTTTGATTTAATGAATTGATAAATTATAGTCATAATTGTAATGTATTGTAATTGTATTAGCTGATGGTATGCATAGTAGTGAGTTTGGGTTTCTTTATGAAGCTTAAATGTCATGAGGCAATATATAGTTTTAAAGTTGCGGTTAAGATTGGGGAAACGCATCCTGATCCTGATAATATTTTTACCGTATATACGATGTTATAAACCAAGATCACAATATCAATGGTGTTTACTCTCGTAGTATAAATTAAATGAATCCCAATATCAAAGAGCTACTGCTAAACTACTAAGTTTAATTGATATATTATTATTTGTACAATGCTTTGGTTTCATGACCCGGTAGTACAAGTAGTACTCCTTGAATTGCAATTGCCAGCATTCCTATCTGCGTCGCGTACATTATTTCTTTGTTAAGCAAGAGTATGATATATAAGTCTTTATAC
>JAANSM010001420.1:0-18752 GCA_036850725.1 Orchesella villosa
TTTATTCTCATGCATATACATACGAGTACATCATAGAGCTTCTATGTTACACATACCTTTCTCATGTGTTTGCAACACAGAATGAAAAGAAAGTAACCCAAAAAAATGAATCAAGTTGCATGCTTCAACCTCAGCTCGCCAAAACTGTTCCCACTCCTTACATAGCACAGTCTAGCATCTGTAACAAACGTGAAATGTAACAAGAGATGAAGAGAGAGAGAGAGAAAGAAAGGGAGAAAGGAGCTTCCTCGTGTGTGTAATGGAAACACAAGGCAAAAGGTACAAAAAATTGATATCATTCACAAATAAATCTTAGCTTAAATGGTCTGTGTGATAATACGCCGTGTGTGTGTAGCGAATAACTCATCTAGTTTATCTGATGCTCCTCAGTGAGCTATTATATACATGAATCTACCTACTACCTACACAAGCATACACCCAGTTGATGTGAGTGAACGAGCTCTTTCACTGAGCAAAAAGAAAGGATGAGAGAGTGAAAAAAACCTGAAAAAGGAAAGTGATGCTGGGTATTTTTGGGGATTGCAGTCAAGTGAAAATCGGGTTAGGTACACAGTCACTCCTAAGGTATATATAGATATATAGTGGCATTGTCTATGTGTCCTTGGATAAAAAAAACACCGCTGCTCAAACAGCAACTGATCATATAAAAGTAATATTATGTATACCCTGTTTTTGTCACTTATTGCCTTATATGTATGTATAGTTGAAAGTGGGAACGACAAGCATACCTTTTCTGCCTTTTTTTGTTGTAACCTCACAAACACACACACAATATATATACTCTACCTTCCCATAAATGGATAGAGCAAGAGAAAAGAGTATAGAATGTAAAAATGGCTGTGAATCATGATTCACATGAAGAGCAATAAAAAACCTGGCTCACTCGCAAACCCACTGGTTCAATGCATACCTTTTGAATAATATGATTATGTATCACTTGCATAGGCAGACAAAAGGATGATTTAAGTTCTAAAAATCGTGGTGTGGCAATGGAAAAAGTGAAGTCAAGCATGTGATAAAGGTCGATCGGTCGGTTGGTACGGGTGAAAAAAGGGAAAGCTATATTAGAGCAAAAGAGTATATAAATAAGGTAGTGTTTTAGTATATAAAGGTGATCTATTTCCATTTAGGAAGGTATGTACATAATCGTGTGATGCGGTGCGAGTTACCTCGTTTAGCTCTGTAAATCGCATTTTCTCTTCTCTACAGATAAAATAAGAAATAGAGAGAGAGTGTGAGAGAGAGGAGTAGTTTGTGCTTATATAGTGGCATCATCATGTCCCGTGTGTCTCGTGGTGCCAATGGCATAAACCTTTACAATGTAGACTTGCACCAGTGGAGCCGAGCCACACAGGCAGCTGCTAGAGGCAGTAAGTAACCAACCTGAAAAATCACAGTCGTTCCTCTTTCCAACCCATCCTGCATTCAGTCATTTCCGTCCCATTAGAATCGATTTATCTACTGCTTCTGCTCCTGTTGTTGATACCATTACCACAAACCCAAAAAGATACAAAAACTCTTTATATCTTTACCTATACATACATTTTACTCTTGGTAGTTTTATACACTTTTATATAGTTTATACAGAATAAATTTTGGTCACAGGATATGTATCTTTAACACATGTACATATTTATAGTAAAGTGGAGTGAGAGTGAACATGAAATTTAACATTTGTAGGTAAATTCACTCTCGATACTTTTCCACTTTGTACAATAATCCTGAAAACCTCAAATGGCAAGCCATTTTACAAGATCCTAATACCGTTGTTGATGATGTGTAACAACTTGTAACAACCTGCAATGTAATAAAAGATACACGTTTCGTATAGTAATGTATGCATAACTTTACATGCATAAACACACGTATGTTATTCACCTAATGTATAGATACCTAAAACTTCTTCTTTCACATAGACATAAACGAAACATCTCTGGAAAAGTATGTATGCCCCAGGGAGGTAAACTTTCCTTAAGTTACCTCAACTACACAAAAGCTAAGTAAACTTTTAGAAAGGAAAAGTTATGAAACTTGCTTATCCCACAAGCCTTTGCTTCTATATGTCTTTAGTTTCCCCCTTTTTCACTGCTCATACCTCAACATCAACCTATACTCGTGGTAAGAATGAAGGAAGAAAATGTATTTGAATAAGAATAAAAGAGAAATCAGGTGGACCATACACTATACACACTTTTCTCGAAGCAACTATTCAATGTTTTCTTACTTGAGCCCTAGAAATTCTTGTTAAACTATTGAATAGCTTTCCTTGACGGTTTTTTAAAAAGTAGATAGATTGGAACTTCTATAACATATCGGAACAAAAAAATAAGATGAACGAGGTAAACTGTTGCCACTGCCTGGTGGCATGTGTGAGATGATTTGAGAGCTTTGCTATATAGCCATTTCGAAAGATGGGCAAACAGAATTTCCCATGAATTTTAAAGTTTCTTCAATGATACTTTTATTTAACGACATGGATATAGCTTGGACAATAAGTATATGTATTTACCCAAGAAGTTACTTTTTTGGAAGAGCCTACCTTTACACGGGAATATTGAAAGTTGAAAGCACCGGGCAGATGAGATCCTAACATAATATGCTACTCAAGCAAACCTTAAGGAAAAGTCGGAATGAAAAATACACCGTGATTTACTAGCTCTTAATGCACTACGCAAATCTCTTCTAAGCCTCCATAAGTAGGTAAGTTTTCCCTTTTGCTCTTCTCACAAATCCGCCGGTAGCATCCGTGACGATGATGATGATGCTCTTGCTCCTCNTTCTAAGCCTCCATAAGTAGGTAAGTTTTCCCTTTTGCTCTTCTCACAAATCCGCCGGTAGCATCCGTGACGATGATGATGATGCTCTTGCTCCTCAGTTGCCTCCAATACAATAACAAAATTCGTGGTGGTCTATGGTCTATCTGGTTATTTGCAAGAAGCAAATCTAAACTTTATGAAAAGCACCTTCAACCACAACTTGAGGCTGTAATAAAATGTAATTTTATTGCCTTGATATGTACTCCTGTTGGGAAGCCCAACCTCACTTAAGCTCCTTTGATAGTTACTATATATGCTCTATACCCGGAGAACAGCCCAGAGGTTTTCAAAAGCTAGTCTTAGGTATACATAAATACATGATGATTATACCACCACACAGTTTCTCCTCTATTCTGCACGTAAATCTCCTATACCTCTAGAATTTGTTAGACAAGACAGGCGGAAGAATACCTACGATGAACACCTCTATCTACTTTCTCCTTGCATTAAAGCACCTTCAACCACAACTTGAGGCTGTAATAAAATGTAATTTTATTGCCTTGATATGTACTCCTGTTGGGAAGCCCAACCTCACTTAAGCTCCTTTGATAGTTACTATATATACTCAATACCCGGAGAACAGCCCAGAGGTTTTCAAAAGCTAGTCTTATACATAAATACATGATGATTATACCAACACACAGTTTTTCCGCTATTCTGCACGTAAATCTCCTATACCTCTAGAATTTGTTAGACAAGACAGGCGGAAGAATACCTACGATGAACACCTCTATCTACTTTCTCCTTGCATTTCAATAGAAAATATTTTCTAGTGTGTCTTTACATCTTCCACGTAGTGAATGAATGGTATTGATATTAGTACATGTTGATGTTGAGGGCAAAAGGAACTACGCAAAAGATACAAGATATCAAAGGACATCCTGTTTTGGTATAAGAACAAACCGTACGTTCCCTCACGCTCCTGCTTACAGGTTGAATTGAATGGAAATACAAAGGTACATGATGATGATGATGTAATGCACGTAGCTTCTCAACTTTGCTCCGCTTCATCTTGCAAAAAGGAAGGAAAAGGTGGGGTACACATAAAACTCTCGTTTTTCGTATCAAATAGAACTCGACTCTATACGCTACATTCGTTTACTTTTATATTATGTGTATATGGTTTTGTCGGTTTTCTCTACGAGCAAAGCGTAATATCATTGAGAAAAAGGTTCAACAAGAGAGAAGGAAAGCAAACCTCATTTTGTAAAGGTGAAGTCAAGTGAACGGTAATAATGTAACGTTGTGCTCTCGTGTGTTCATCTCTCTATGACTATATATATATGTATATGTACTTATGTGAGTGTGTCGTCATTTTGTAAGATTGTCTTGTATCTTTTTCTTCTCTTGATGCCTTGAAGGATCAACTTTGAGCATTTATCAAACTTTACTCTCTTGTCCCTTTCTCAAGTGGAAGGAAACTCTACCTCTGTACGTGAGAGGAGGTGTGCATATCAAAATCTGTGTAGAGAATGTAGTTGGAGTAAAAGGCATGAATGAATGAATCTACCTAATAATACGTGTTTCTTTCAAGGATAAAAGATTTTCCCTTTCACAGTATTGAAACCTTAGTTGAGTGTGCATTGTACAGGTTAGATAGACAGTAGTAGTGCGCAAGGTAGTATATATAACGACACAATAAGGGGAAACCTCAACGAACCAAAAGACCTCACCAACTTTTTACTTGACTTAACTCGCCTCAGAGATTTGAGCCAAGCCAGCATACCGTAAAATACACCTCATCATAAGGGAGGACGGATGAAAGAAACATAATATTATCTCTTTACCTTGTACAAGCTTCTTCTTCTCTCTCTACCTTTTCATCCGATTTCCTCCAGGCACTACTTACGTGCAAACTTTGGAGACACATACATGTATATTTAGTTAGGAGAAAGCTACATAAATATTGCCTTATGAGACTTTCTCCTGTCTTCTTGCGCATTTCTTGGCTTCTTCCAACCATATATAAATACCCTTTTGTGAACACCGGCAAATACATTATGAGCTGAAGAAGGGTTATATATATGTATGTACCCACAATTTACTCAACCCCGCCGTGTGCTCTCATCTTTATCATCTCTGACTTTCCTCTTCGTCTTCTCCGCCTTATTGCTTCTACACAAGGACACATGATTAGACACACAGATTACAATACTGATTTACATTCCTAAAAACTTCATTCGTCTTCCTCCAAGATAAGTCACTAAAACGATGTCATGCACATATTTTTGAACCTTGTTTCCTCGCCAGGAAATTCTCTCTAATGTTGTACATTGTACAGTGGCCGTGTATACATCACATTAACGTGTAATATGTGGAATGTATACGCGGGTAACAAGAGAAATTCAATTTATTTGCAATATATAACGTATAAAAACAACTTGAATAAGTGATCAATTCAACTGGAATCTAGTCTCATTTAAAAAGCCACAAAATAATGTACTTATCAGTACTATTTGCTCTTGGGAAAGAGCAGTACAAGCTCAAGTAACCCATATCCAATTCAACATCCCTTTACATTGCAACGCATCATCAACATTACCATCACAAAATGCTTTCGTTTTTGTAGTGGCTTATGTAAGTATATTCTCTATGTACACAAAGCATATAGGGGGTGTACAAAGCATTCCAAAGCCGGGTTTCTCCTGATTTAATATAAGTTTAGACTTACTTTAAGCAATTGCAGAGCAAACATTTGATGGTCCACAAGGGACCGTTTTGTTCTACATTATTGTCTTTTCAGTGTAACTCGCGGTGACATTTTCATGCTCCTAGTCTTTCATCGCAACCCAAAGCATTACACCATTCTACATCCACATACACACTATATTAAAGGTATTACGTTGAGTTGGGAGCAAGAGCAACCTGCAAAAAAGTATGAAGATGAAGCTTCTTTTCGTTGCTCCACGATAGGAGAGATGAAAACGACCCTATTACCCTCTTGTATTCATTTAGCTTTAGTAAACCTGAACAAGCACAGCAAAATTACTATACTATATGCTATGAAGGCAGGTTTCTTTATTATATTCACATCTCGTAGGACAACATCCATAAATTCAAATACTTATCACCATCTTTCCCATCTGCCCTTTCTAGTTGTTTATATATTATATATATATACTCAGTCAGTAATATATACAGAAAAATGTATTCCAAAACCTCTTCACAGAAATCTCTCTCCAGTAAAATGGTAAACAATAAGTAATTTGTTAAAGTTGGACAGGAAATCTGCTGGAATCACGGCATTGCATTACTGCCAGCCAACAACAGTAATTGAAGAAGTGGACTCAATTAAAGTTAAATCAAGGAAATGCAGAGGGTACAAGAGTAAAACTACGACTTCTCCTTTTGGGGCTTTAATAGTATAGAGAAACACTACAAAACTTAAGGAAAAAAGAAAGCAAGTTCTACAAACACAAAACCACAGTGGTTTCTGTCTTTATATCTATTCAAGATGAGAGGAAGAGAGCAAAAACGAGCAAGGCTTGAATCGACCCCAGGACCAGCCATTTTGACTCCACTTGAAGCAATTACACAACTACTTACAACAACAACTACATCGATAAATACAGCTGCTCCGCTCCTTCACAGTAATTTTAGTATTATTATTTTCTGCGACAATCATAAGAGTAAACTAAAGTCGAAGACGGCAATTGTTACGGCTTGTTCCGTGTTTCCTTTAGCCATCAACCATCATATCCTTGTCTCTCTCCTTGGAACTATACTACTTCTCTACTACTTACGAAACGAGTTTCAAATATGAGTCATTTCCATCCGTCAGGGACTCTTTTGTGAACCCATTTTCAGCTCCCTTTATAGTAATCGTGATATGGCTTTGTTTGAAAATGTGAAGCACCGAGCCAAAAAAAAAGTAAGAAAAACTTCAACTAAATATGAGTCATTTCCATCCGTCAGGGACTCTTTTGTGAACCCATTTTCAGCTCCCTTTATAGTAATCGTGATATGGCTTTGTTTGAAAATGTGAAGCACCGAGCCAAAAAAAAGTAAGAAAAACTTCAACTCTAAGTCTAAGCCCATACAAATATACACACTCACAAGAGTACCACAACAACTCAAACATAATTACCTAATATTGCGTTACATGTACTTGTCCTACTACGGGAATAGGAGCATTTTATTGTTTGTTATGGTGAGAAGCTGAGATGAGATGAGATGCCGAGAGAGAAGAGAGAGAGGGGCTCTTACTGAGAATGAGAAAGTCAAGCTGATGAGAGGAATACACTTTATATAAGCGCAGTGTTGGAGGAGGATTGGTTATAAGAAGAAGAAGATATGAAATGTGGCTAATAGAAATAAAACCAGAAAAAATTGAACTTGCTCCTTTTAAGCCTGTCTTATTCCGGTATGTATCTTGCATCTCCTGTAAAGTCTTGCTTCCTTTAATATTATGACAAGTTGAGCACAATAGATAAAAATTTCGGAACATTTTTTCAGAAAATAAACGTATGCTTCTTACGTACTTATTTGTTCCCTGTAACCTACGTATATATATATTCTTCTGATTTTTTTCTTAAATAAAATGGAAACAGGAAAGCTATGAGAAACAACAATACGCATACTTATATACGTGTGGGTCTGGTCTGTTTTGTGCCAAACAACAGCTTTTCTTCCGTCTTAAAAAATTGTTAAACCAATGCCATTTGGTAACGTCAAAATGCCAGAAATCTGGCGACTCATTCCCAATAAATCTATTCTTTCTCTATATTTCTCTTATATGCTTTCTTCTGCCTCAAACGTAAAACAACAATGGGGCAAAAAACAGAGTGACTGGCTGATTGTTCTTAGTTTTCCCTTCCCATGCGAAGTAATAGGATGAGGATGTGTGGTCGTTGTAGTTGGAGCACTTGACGATTTCACATTTTCCAGGATAATAACATGACAGTTTTTACTGGTGAAATGGAAAACTGTAATGTTATTAGCTTAAGGAAAAGTGTACATATTGTGTATTACGTTAAACCGTGTCGTGTCAGCCGTGGCCTTAGGAAGAAGAGAAGAGCTAGAGCCAGAGCATCAACCAATATCATCATCTCACAAGACATAAGAGTATCGTCCATAATGCGTTCAGGATGTTTTTACGCCAAGTAAGCTTTTTTATGTGGTAACCGGTCATCCGGATGGATCATCTTTGTACTTATGCCTTAAAATTTCATCATCATTATTGTTCCCGTTTCCTTTCCCTCTTGAAAGAACAAAACGAGGGGAATGGTTCCTATTTCTAGCCATTTTGGCCAGATGAAACGTATTTGCTAGCCAAAAATTCAATTTTTTTGAACTGGATTTTCTCCAACAAGAAAATGTATAGGAACAATGAACAATGTAATGAAGCACTAGCGCCGGTTGCAAAATGAATATTGAATGTTTTGAGATGTATTATTGTATGTAGTTGCTCTCTCCCTCTCTTTGCTCAATGTACTTACATATCCTGCAGAGAAAGTCTCGACGAAGAAACAACCTCGAACCGTTATGGCTCTGCGCAATCAGAGAAATTCAAACCCGCAATAAAAACTTGGTTAGGTAGGTAAAATATGTCCTTTCCCGTTTAATGAAGTGAGTATAGTGTCTATTCTAAATTCTAATCCATGTCAGTAATACTCAAATATGTCAAGCTAGTGCTAAATCTTGCTTAATACCAACATCTCTCGATTAATGCATTAAAGGTGCATATCTAATCATTCACAGGAATGCAATTTCCGTTCAAAAGTCAAAGCATTAAATTTTCCTTAGCTATCTGATTCCGAAACGCCCAATTTACCAAGCTTGTAAATGTGAAATGAGCATTTAAGTATCGGTTGATGTTGATGATGGAAAAAATACACTGCAACGAAACGTTATGCAACTATAATACAAACTTTTGTGCATTTCTCAACCCACAGCACATCAATCGAAAACTGCATCATTTTATAACACAAATACACATTCCCTGTTTGTGTGTATGATAAATTGAAATACACGAATTAGAGCTGCATCCCTGTGAGAAAATTTTTTTTCATTAGATCTTACACTTCACAGAGAGCTACACATAAAAAATAATCAACTTTAAGTGTTCCCTATGTTGTATCACCCTTATAACAGCAATTCTTAATAATTCTGTTGAGAGTGTTCTTTATTACCCTCTTATTCTTTTTTCAGCTCCCCGCTATGCTTATTACATTCATTCCTGTCTGTCAGTAAAAAAAAAGTAACAACAGCAGTATCCAATTTACCCTGTTAACCATCATCATCAACTTATCTCACTTTTTATGTTATTTTTATATGTGCCTATCGTTGACACGGTGGTGATGGTGGTGGTGGTGGTAGAGTGGTGTGTATGGTTTACTCACTTCGTCTTATGTATAAAATGAATGGTTGTTAAATGAAAGTATTTTTTTATCCTTTAGCCCTCACTTTGCTCTCTTCTTGCCCTCTTCTCATCTCTCTCTTCTACATTTCATCTCATTTGCATCCGACAAAAAAATTACTGATGATTTTTTTCCCTCATCTTCGAACAACCAGGGATATAAGAGATATAAACGAAACATTATGTAATACCAACACACCAACACAGCCCATATATAAAAACACATATATACATAGTGTAATCGTCGTCATCATCATCATCATCGTCATCTCATCTTCGTCATTTACTCCACACTCCACACTGCTTGAAAATATACAAGCGGACCTTGCCTTGTCATGATGCATGCTATGCCATGCTGTGCTTTTCCTTCTGCTCCAGCAATTCTCCTCTTTTATGCATATCAGCTTAATAACTTAACTTTTTTATTTGGGTACGTGCATATTATTGCCTATTTCCATCTACTGTGCATTACTTATTATTGCTTAGTTTTAATGCTATTACTCTCTGTTTCTCATTCTCAGGCTTTCAAGCAAAGGAAAATGAATTGAAAAAGTACATTTCCAACAAGACAAACTGTTACAAATGTATTCATAACCCTTGTTCTACAACTTATTATGAATATGTAACAATGTTTTAGTGAGTTAAGTAAAAATCCACACCAAATGGAGAAAAAAAACTTCACCGCTAGGATGATGATGAATAGTGCTTTGCTATTGCTCCATGAAATGTGTATATTACACCAAGTTTAGTAGTTGTTGAGTGATCCTGGGCAGAATTTCGTTTTGGTGTTGGGAGGTCTTTACAAGAAAAGTACCCCTATTCTTCGTTTTTTTATAATTTTTTGGCTCGTCTCCTTTTTCTTCTCCTTTTTGTTTGTACTTTGCATACAATTGTGTTTTACACGCAAGTAGGCACCAAAGTGAAAGCAGCGAGTGTGGTTCTAGAATGGTTGGTTACCTTTTTGAGTCTGAAATTCGCTTACAGCTTTAGAGAGTCTACAGAGAATAGCGTAAGATGAGGTTCGTTATCATTTTCATATCATCCATACCTATTTATTAGACCTTGTATCTCATAAAATCTTTATGTAATACTTACATATAAGAAGCATGTATATAAATATATACCCACATAATCATAAAATGGATCTACAATCACAATACAAGGGCAATTCATTTTCCTCAATGAACCAAGAAACCCAAAGTTTTTAGTACGGCGATATATTCTATGTACCTTAGAGGTATTTCTTACACGTATTCTGAGAGCGTAAGGAATAAGGTATACAACATAAAATAAAGGACTAGCAGCCAAAATTTCTCAAGTCTCTCTCTCTCTCTTCTCTCTATGCCCTTCTTCCCTCTCTCTCCAAAAAAATAACTAGCTCACTAAGGATCCGCGAGTTAAGGAAGACTTGCGTCTTTGTCGCCAGCCACCCACCCTTCCATCCCAAAAGAGTACATTAAGCAGAGCTTCCAAGGTTCATTCAAATGGTTAATGCATGCAAACAAATGAGAACACGAAGCGATTCATCCAGTCACTTTTTGGAATAGCCCTTAGAGCTTGCATGGTTAAACACACAGCTATAATATATATATTACACTTGTTCATGCCGGAAGATTGCTTCTATATTGCTCTTTCTTGTTATTTTTTTCTTCTTTTCCTCTTCTTCCCATAATAATGCTGTGTGTGTATACTTATATGTATTGCCGTTAGTGATGTGAAACTCGAGCTCATTTTCATCCTTCCTGTATTAACTGGCCATAAAATTAGATCACTTTTACAACCATGAGACTGCTACCAACCAAGCGACTCTATTCATGGATATATAGTGGGCCCATTGATGGCAGTTCAAGACTTAAGGAAGGCCAATAATATAATGCAAGTGGTAGTGATTGCAATGCAATAACGGTACGCAGTTGGTGGTACGTTCAAGGGTTGTGTCGAGCTCATACTTTGAGTCTTCTTTACAAGATAGTTATTCTTATTATATGTGTGTGCTCCTTTGCCGTTTTACATACATAAAATGCATGGACATGCCTCAACTCACTGAATATATTACCATTTTCCACCACGGCAATATTATACTTCACCTTTTATGATTATATGCAAACAACCCGACAAGACAGGCAGACAGACAAGCTCATTGTGCTCTTCCTTTACTGGATTATGTGTGTATATATATTTTTTCCTAGTCGATGCGATGACTCTTTGATACTTTCCTTATATATCCTTCTATATATGCTTGAGCTGCTGACGGAATATGATTATGAATGAGCTGACGACCGTTTCATGTGTGTATTACGGGGCTGAAGTGGAGGAGTGCTTCTCTTTCTCAGAATGAGTTGCCACAAAATAGCCCAATACATTACCACAATATTACTTGAACATTCATTCCCTTATCCCATACTGCTATATAGTATGCTATCCCATCAAATCTGATGAGTGACGATGAGAAAGAAATGAGCTTCCCCCTTAATGCGGCAACCTTACTTCTATATAAACATACATCTTTATATGCCTGGCTAGAAATGAACGAGGTAAAAGCTTAGTTTCTATTCCTTCATAGTTTTGATCTGAAGATAATTTTATACTATTGCTTGAGGAGTTGTCATCGTATTGTCATTGTGGTGAGCTATTAAACCAAACTGAATTGTCTATAAGATTAAACTACCCGGTTGTAAGGCCCTTTCAAACAACCCGTTTAATGGTTATTGTGACATGATGAAAATGAACAAGTCAGTAAAATGTAGTTGTGAATACGGTGGAGAATGTCTTTAATATAAAATCACCTCTGTTCTACTGCCTTTTTATCGGTCTACAGGGGAGGGGGTTGGGGAGACTTTTGTGCATAATTTAGCAATTAAAAATTAAAAATGAAGATGGTATTTTTATTATTATTGTGAATGCTGTATAATTACGAATCTCATATCGGAAAAAGATTGGTTACAAGGGAGAAACTGATGTTTTTTGCTAATTAAAATGAGAATTTTATTGGATACAGAATGATGATTGTAACAATAATAGTAATAGACGTATGTATTTATATGTAGGTTGCTTGTTCCACCAAAAGCAAAATGATTGCTCACGTGGGGATAACGAGAACAGGACTAAAACTTTCTCGTGAGGAGAAACAATAGATTCCAATTTGTTTCAGAATAAATTTTAGCAATAAAGTAACTTTTAGATTTGCAACCATGTTACTACGAGGGAGACAGGGGGAGCAGAGCAATGACCATCCCATAAAGCGTACACACGCCAACACAATTCCGGAGATTATTGAGGTGCTTAAAGGAAGCCAACCTGTCTCCGTCTTGACAGCTAACAAATGGCCAGCTAATAATAAAAGGTATTTCCCCTGAAACAAGACACCTCGGAAACGGGCGACTGAGCAAATCCAGCATTATCTTGAGGTACGTATATTCGCTGGCTCGTGCTCACTCACCGAACAAGAAGGAAAAGGAATGACCAAGAAAGGATAAAGATCAGTAGGCATTTTATCACCGGTTGTCCGGTGATTCACGTAGACCGGAACACTTAGAAGAACTACGTATAATGTGCTACAAGCAAGGTGAGTATGTGTATTATATGAGCACAATTTGTTATCAGACTAGAAACCTGAAGTTTGATATAACATATACAGCGTTTATAATATATATAACACATTTATCTCAAACATGTGTCTAAATACCCTGCATTGAACTGAATAAGTGTAAGTGTACGTGCTCAGAGGTGTTTTGAGAAAAGGTAGTTTTTCGTGCTCCAAGTTAAGTCGTTTCCAGTGAGAAAATATGTTTCTCTGTCCATTCATTTTATTTCAAGATGTATTTAGCAGGAGTTAGTTCCAACCAACCGAAAACAAAAGTCCATTTCTTATTGCTTGTGCACTACATTGAGTAGGAGAGAGCAAGGCATTTTCCCTGAAGAACAATAGGAGGCAAGCGAAGGATAAATAGGCAATTATTTTGTCAAATCGGCAAAATAACGAGAATCAAAACGATTTAAGCGTTGTCTTTACCACTACTCTTACTTGAGTGAATGAGCCATCAAGAAAATGCCTTATCCACACGAAGATTCCAAGGCGAAATGGAGCCAATTTACTACCATCAAATGGACAAACAAAGGAAGTCAACAAAAAACAAACCTGCTTCTCCTAAGAATTAGAAAAGCCAGGGAAGAGGAATAGATTTTTCCCCCTTTCCACTCGTACTTTGCTTACCGGTCCCATAAGAGAACACGGCAATGTAAAAAGGAGACAGAAACCATCCATCCACATTCCAAAATTCCAAGCAATATGTTCTCATTTCACCGATCCGACTAAACTGTCCCACGTGAACAGGAAACGAAGAGAGAGAAAATATTCTGAGGAGGAAGACACAGCTCGTATGCTTATAAGATATACGTTTCTTCCACGTAAACACAAGGATGTAGGGGATCCATGAACAAAAAAAAGAGAAAATGGACAGTCTTCTCAAGTAAACTGGACTTGACTTCACTTTCTCCTGGCTTGTCTTATTTCCTTACCTTTTCATTCAACAATGTTTTCATCAAAGGATATATAGAACCGAAGAGACAACAGGAGAAAGAGATAGGGTCGACACAGTTCATCCCATTCTATCCTCGTCTTCATTTCATCCATCTCTTCCCAAAATGTAGCTCCCAAGTTTAACACAATGGAGACAAAAACAAGGAGAAAATAAAAGGAGGCGTGTGTGTGTGTACATACACTAGAGAAATGAACAGGACGAAGATTGGTGACACAAGTTTGTACTCTACTCCATAAGAGATATGTACATGCTTAAGGTAGAGAAGCTATAAAAATGGTCTGTAAAAATGGAACATAAGAAATCTTTAACTATTATATGTACGCGCGTGTTGACTCCTGAGAATAACGGTGAAAGAAGGAGGGAAAACAAGAGCGAGACGGTTAGATGGAGAAAAATGATAGTCATTTTCGTGTCCAAGCTCTACCTGAGCAATCTGTTACCATTCCATTTATCTTCCAAGAAAAGCATTCTGTCCTTTCTCCCCAATGCCCATTTGTTCTAGATATGGGGAATGCACACATAATATATACATACACACACATGTTTCTTATCCACGTAAAGGTGGTGTGCTCTCCTCATGATATTTTACGTATGCTTGAATGCTCAGGAAACTCGTGAATTTCACTGTGGGAGGTTTGGCTACCTCCAGATAAATGGTGAGTCTTGAGACTTGCAGTCATCCGTGGAATGAGCTGTACCTTTTTTGTTACAGTAGTTTTTATGCACTTACAAAAGTACATACTTAACATAGAACATTCACAAGGTATGTCAACATCATCCGGAGCGTACAAACTCTTGTATAATACATAAAATCTGGACTCATCACAATAGGTAGATATATATGGCATGAACGACCCCTGTGTAACATCTATTCTCCTCAGGTTGACAACCAAATAAAATAGCACAAAGGGAGACTGAACCGCCTTTTTATTACTCCCGTTTAAGCACTCCATCTTACTCCATTCACGTGTATACCAACTCAACTATATCTTAAAAACTAGATAGAATATCGTTTCCTAGTACTTTTCTTTTCCTTTATATAGTTGTACTTTTTTAGAAACATGAATCTGCTTTTGCAATGACGAACCACCTCGTAGCAATCAGCAGTTTTAAATAAAATTACAAAACTCCACCTGATATCGTGATACCCCAAGATTATTAATGGATTTTAACTCATCGAGGAAGTAAACACAAACAGTATAAATTTCACTTCGACAAAGGGCAACCGTTCCATCAATATTTTTTTTTGCCAGAGGTGGAAACCCCATCTGTCGAAAAAGATAAATTAAATTGAGCTATTCAATGCCTTCATAAATTTGATACTCAACTCAAGCGCAGCGCAAGTGTCCAACAGCTTCGATTGAATGCGTGTCTATAATTAGAATGGGATTAGCATGTGCCCAACCGTCAGGCGTTTTAGAAAACGGAGACGAGAGAAAGGAAAGATGATTGCATTTTCTCTCTTGAAACCTGATACTTTTGTCGACAGTGGTTGCGTCACTATATAATATATAAGTATGTATACGGTTTCAAGCATCACGTTTGAAACGCACAATGGAAGAAGATCTAATTTGCACTTGAGGAGCATAAGAGGTTGATAAAACCAAACCAGGGGATTGAAAAGGTGGGTAGACAAAAAGGGGAGCAAGTGACACGACACAAAATCATCATTCTCAACATCAATACCACGAGAAAGTATATATATATATGTAGGTCTCCGTAGTTCACAAATTTTCTCTTAAACCAAAACCACCAAGGCCAAGAAAAGATAGACACAGCTCAAAGCAAAATGGTGCCATCAGCTTGATGATTACAATCACTTGATTAATGATGAGTTCCACTGAATTTGACGAATGGTAAGCCCATATTCCGGTGAAATAAGTTTGAGTGAGATAAATAGGATTAAAAAGAGAGATTGGGGGGGACTCTAGTAACTGAACCGAGCTAATAATATAGTCTGGGTCTGGATATGAGCACACACTATACTCGTATTCACCAACACTTGATACCCCCATTGTTAATAAGAACATTAGAATCAGCCAAGAACGAAAATTTTCGGTAATATTACAGAGTAAAGAAGAATTACGTTTTTGTCAACTCTGATGAAGCGTTCCAAAGGAGATCCACACGTTATGCAGCCATTTGCCCTGACACAAATCATCGTATAATCATGGCCACATGCATACGCGTATTATTTAACGTGAGCTTCATTTTTCTAGGCGCATTTTATCAACCCGGACCTCCATTTACCACCAATTTAGCTTACTAAACTGTTTAGATGCTATCGCAATCGCATACACATATAAGACTACCCCAAATGCCAACGCCAAAAGTCTCAAAACCGGCCACACTTCTCATTAGCAGGGGATAAAATGATTTTGAAAAAGATGACAGGAAAGACTGGGGCTACACTAGATTAAATGAACAAAGACAACACAAACAGCAGGAGAGAGAGGACAGCCGTGTGGAATGACGGTATGATTGTTAATGCAAAAAAGAATAATCTTTTGGAATATTTAATTCTGGATGAAATCTAATCTAATTGAACCGTGTGTACAGGCGAGTGCGAGTGTGCGAGATTCGTGTGAGATTATATCACGGATGAACGTGCAATATTAATGCGTTATGCGTAAGTAATATCTTAAAATCCGCTAGTGCAGCCACCCGACCGTATCAAGTTTAACTTTAGGTTTGCTTTCCTACTATCCATCCCACTTTTTGTCCTTCTATATAGATTCATCATCATCCCCAACAAGTTTCGTTTTCCTTTTGGTTTGGTTCACTCATCAGGATTCAAGGCGGTGTGTTGTTGACTCCTCAAAAAATGATTTCAAATTCAATCCATTCCATCTCTTCATTATCATCATATAATATATATCGTTTGCATCATTTTATCCCCATACAAAAACTTTTGTGATATCAAAGTTCCCCTTTTCCCACTTGGTAATGCGTGTGTAATGGTCCAGTTACTTGGACAAAAATGTTAAATTCGTATCTCGTACACGACCCAGCTCACACAAAACCAGATCATCATTTCCAGAAAGACCATTACGTCTTCTCCCTCCTGATGGAAAGTCAACTAGAAGTGAAATCGATTAATGAAAAATGAATGAATGGCAACTGCAAACGTAGTTTTATAGGGTGACAATAATTTTATGCATAATATCCATATATACATTGTGTAATATGTATATGTGCACCTTTTATTACCTAACGATATAAACTATATACAACACATGTTTTGATTTATTTTAATTTTAGCTGACTGCTCATTTTTATGAAGGGAAATGACACATACAAGTGTGTACATATACAAAATATGCATATCCAACTATTAAAACTATATAAATTTATATATATATATTGCAATCACAATCACAAACGACATGACGGTAAGCATTGGTAGAAAAAATAGTGTGCATTGAGTTGGATGATGTGTAAGTGGAAAAACAGAGAATGGAAGGAGAGCTTCGTGTGGCAGTGCCTTTATGATGGCTTTCGGAAGCATGAACATCCGTCCGTAATCAATATACATTTTATACACAAGGATGTGGATCCTTCATCAACTTCCGATTTGTCCTTTTAGAATTGTGCCCGAGTAGCCGAGACTAAAAATTATTAAAAATAATAAAATTCCCTGAATACTAGCTCAACTGCTCCCGTTCCTGCCCGACATTTGGCTTCTTTACTGGAAATGACACATGCACGCTGTCGGATGCATAAATTTGAAGGAAAACGTGCGTAAAATTCTTGCAGACTGACTGGAATGAACCACGCCATCAACAATCATCACGGTACAAAATAAACTTGTATCTTTTGGTCAAAACCCTATTAAAATATACTTCATACGTTTTGCTGAGCTTCTTTTCTGAGAAGGAAAAGGAAGATATTTTATGAAAATGTAATGCACAAGCCGAATTATACGGTACATTTTGACAATAATTTCTTCATACTTTTGATGAAAGGGTGTGTAATGATTTCCCCCGCTAAATTAAAAGTAGAAATAGTAAAAAGCTTTCCCAAACCACACGATTTTACTTTAGACCGGGTAAAATTTAACAACAATTACAGAAGAACCTAGTTGACAGTAACGCTTCCAGGAGCTTCGGGCCGCCAATATCTCGTCTCACCGTTTAGATTTATGAGCTCCATTGATTCTCTTATACCAAACCTACAAACTTGAGCTCTCCTTGTCGTCCTTATTCCGATCATTTTCCCCTGTCAATAATTCTTATACCATGTACCTACATATATTTATCTCATTCTTTCTTTCCATCTCACCACCCCTCCACACTTTTTCTATTGCCACACCGAGAACGGTGCATTCGCAATTTCCCTTTGAAGAAAAATCCCAGAAAGGAGAAGACAAACCCACAAAATGAAGAAAAATGCTTCAAGTCAGTTATTACGAGACAAGGAATAATGGAAAGAAAAGCGTCCCAACAAGAGAAAAGGAAAAAAAATCCGAAGAAAGAAAATCCGACAACTTAAAGAGAAGGTGAAAAGATCTATTCTCTCGTTCACGGGATAAAAAGCTATCAAACGTAAAGAATGACAGACAGTACAGAAGGCAACTTAGCGTCCGCGAACGTAACAAAGGTGGGATTTATTGCCTCTGATCTATCCATTATTATTTGAGAGCTTTCACGCTGATCCTCGTTCACTCGTCGGAATTTCCTCGTTTTGGTCCCACAGATTTCAAACGAAAAGTTTGTGTCTTCTTATCTGAGACTTTTTTGAATAACACTGAAGTACTCTTCACTCCAATATATGAAAACACTATGCATAATGCATAATAAGTACACACGGGTTTTCCGTAAAGAAACAGTAATCAGCAAATGGGCACGGTAAAAACTGATATTTTTAAACGAGCTAATTGTTCATAACTGCTAAAATTTCAATCAGTATTACCATAATAAAACCCATTGAGAGAAAACCTATAGAAGGATATAGCTCAATGCTGAAGAAGACAACACTCTCGACGTAACCAAAAAAGCCATCATCAGGGAACATAAT
>JAANSM010001421.1:0-18752 GCA_036850725.1 Orchesella villosa
CTGCCCAACCCCACACAACGTTTGCATTCATTTTGATAACGTAACACTAAAGTGCACCTGAATCTATCAAACTGATTTCACATGTTTTTTTTCTTCATATTCTTTATGTAATTTAGATAATCTCTGTTGATATGCAAATTTGCTAATCATCTGTAATTTGAGTTGTCCCGATGAAATGGCTTATTACTTTTTTATCCATTGCTGAAAATTAATAGCTGAGAGCCTTTTGCGCATGTTTGATGATCAATGATTATTGCAACTGTTCATCATGCCCCAGTTTGGAATTTTTCCCAAAAAAATCTTGCTTCGTATCCAGATTCTAGTCGAATGAATGAAAACAGATTGTCTATTGTTACAGAAACTTCATTGTTTACTAGTCATTAAATCTTTGTCAAGCTAGATTCCTGTATTGTAAGTGAAGATGAGACGTGATGAAACATGACGATCATCTATTGTTTTCACAACAAAAATTTGCATATTATGCGACATGGTTAGAACTTGAAGTTATATAATATAGGATGAAAGTTGATGTTGTTTATTGAACTTGTTTTCGAAACCAATTCAATTCTTTTTATTGTCTTCTTCCTTACAGTCAGGTGCATGACAATTTTATGAATTATGAAGAATCTAATGTATCCTCACAGAAATTAGTGATGCCAACAAATTTTGTGACACTAACTTCCCTGAATATTTAATGTGCAGGTGAACTGTTTCTTGCAAAAATTATTGTTTTTTTTCTCATGTGTAAAGTATCTTCCTTGACAATAAAATTGAGAGACTTGAACATGTTCATAAGTGGTATACTCGAATCATTTTTTCATATGGTTAACATTCCTGTTATCTTGTAGATAGGGGTTGTACCTTCAATATTTATTTATTTTTCAAAATTATTTTCACTTGCTTGTACTCTTGTCGTATTTGACAATTTGAACACTGTACCAGTTTTCACGATTGTAAAACCGACCTTGGTGTGAACCGGCAATCACAATGTGTATACATTATATTGTTATGTTGTTATACGACATGACAACGTGAGTATATGAATACAATCATGTTACCCACGCCACCACACCAAAGTGCGAAAAAAATTTGGACACTGAAATCACATAAATGTACCGTTATTTCGCGAAGCCCAAACCAGAGTAAATACCACGTAATTATTTACAACTTTCCTACATCGACAGCTAGAGTATGACACTACATTAACCAAAGCAAAAGCAGCACATCCTTCCCATGAGACTTGAAAAAAAAATTGTCAAAACCAAAAAATAAAGGGTTTTGAATGTATATACCAACTCATTCATACATTCACCACATATGTACACTATTGTCGTAAACATACGTTAAGGAGCTTAACAGGATTACACCAAATAATACGAACACATACGTCATCATAATTACGGTCGGGTTATAAATCTCTTGTTGACATTCTACAAGTCAAAAAAGTGGATCCTATCTGGTGGTACCAAAAACAGTCATTCTCTGATCAGAGATTTCTGTTTTCCCCTATTATTCCGCTCTTTGATGACAGTTGGCCAACAATACTTTGCATACTTAAAAAAACCTACCCGTATGTACCAATATACACCTTTTTACTATATTGAATTGATGAACGAAATGAATAATTGGTGAGCTAGTTTTGTTGTTTTTTGCCAAATCGTCATCATCCCATAAAAATTCTGTGTACAGTTACGAATTTTAAATCAGCTACGTCGGCTTTGCTTGTTGTCATTTGGTTGCATTGCAGTAGCAGTAGAAATCTGTGTAAATATACAGAATTACTTATTACAAGCCCTAATTTTTGGGATTCGCTCAGTGCTTCTTACATTTTTTTTTATTCAGAAGCTTAATTAATGACCATTCTCAATTGGTAACATTGAAAATGCTCTTCCGACAACCTGAAAGAAGAATAAAATGGGTACTGACCACATCACATATACTATGTATGGTGAAGGCACGTAGGACTTTCGTCTCAGTTGTTTCATTCTTCAGTTTTTATTTAGTGGTTTTGAAATGTTTAGCCATGGTCTCAGCCATATAATACACTGAATGCATTTGGGTCCTTTGGTGTGATGTGATATCATTATATTGTCGTAATAATCATGCAGTTTTTTTCTCTGTAAGATTTCGTGACTTCTCCCTTCTTTTTTCAACACTTTTCTGAGAGCTCATGCAGTTATGTTGACAGTTTGGTGAGGTGTTTGTGCACATTTTTGATGTAGGTTTCAGCCTCATACAATATAATATTTGAGCCAGAATAATATGATATGAGGTTCCTTATTAATGTGTTCCGCTGCAGTTTCCGTCCAACGTTTCAACAACGCAGCGTCACATTTCAGACATCCCGTTTGGGGGTAGTACACTGCGACAGTGGCTTAAGACAAAAATTAAATATTTCGTTCCCCTTCTGTGCTCCGGCTGTTGCTCTACTAAAAACTTGGTTTATGTCATTAGATGCATGGGAGCAGTATGTTGAAATGACAATGTAGTAGTAGTTCCTGGTATATAATGAGATACGTGTCAAGCCAAATCTTCTCTTAAGAAGAAAATCTTGGTTCTGAGCTAAGCGCATATAGTGAAATGAATTTGGGATGTCCTGGTGAGTTCGTGTGTATTAGAATGAATGAGTGAGTCACAGGTAGTAATAAAAACATTGAGAAAAACAAAAATCAGGGAGGAGAAGCACGTTCTGCTAATATAGCAAAAGCCAGCCAGCCAGCCTGGTACACAGCTGAAAAGCTGATGAAACCAGTTAAATCGCACACAACTCACAACCCAATCCCGTCGTGTTTTCATAAGTTGCTGTTAACTTTAACCAGATTATGGTATACATGATGTTGGCTGCAAAAGAATAATCTAGCATGATCATATATGAATTCTTGTGAGTAACAATTGGAAAAGGCGAAATGAGGTGGTGAAATGGTTTTTAGCTTTTTTTGGCAATTCCCATTGGTATTAAAAATGTTATAAAAAAGAAGGAATTACTCAAAAAAAAATCCACTTCTCTCTCGAGCTAGTTCCAAACATGACACTTTTCAGAATAAGAGTGTGGGAAGTGGACGCACTTAAAACTTTAAGCCTTAAATTAATGTAAATCATGTCAATGAGTATTAAGTTTTCGACTCGTGTTTCGTTTGTTTACTTGACTGTCTCGTATCTGTTACAAACTCAGCCAGGAATCTCATTCTCACTCATCATCCGTTGTTATATAGTATTACGCATGTCATACAAACAAATATATACAATATATATATGTACATATTATACTCTAAACCCTAAACATCCCAACCATATCTAAGTTATCATCATGATCATCATCACAATGTGAAGAATTTGGCTTAATGTGCTTTATGAATGACAAAACAAATGTGACAGTCATAGGGTTTTAATAAACTCATCATCATACACGCGTCTGTCAAATATTACCATTCATTTCATTCATCGTTTGGTAACTTATGTGCGATCATTTCCACTCTTAATCTGTGAACTTGAGAACAGGCACAGAAAGAGAAAAAAAATATAAGAGAGATGAGGATAACTAAACCACTTACACACTCTGTTACATTCTGCACAATATATATATTTACAATGAATTAAAGTAGTAGTGAGCAACAACTCATTCATAATCATTCCTACCACTTACTCACATCTCTCACTCACAACATGTGAAATATGATATTGTGAAGTTGCTTATTACTCGTTTTCAAGTGATAAATTGCAGTAGCTGCACAATAGTGAGCTGCGTACTCATTTGCATTCTCACTCTCCTCAACCTAGCCAGCAGAGAGCTACCAGTTTCGTTTTGTTGTTATTTGTGTGATAATCAGTGCACTGCAAAACATGTACTCTTCTCTTGTGCAGGACTGCAGAGAAGCACAGCTCTTTTAACTTTGATAATCCCTAATAGGTTTCCCTTTTATTCATCCCATCTCTAAACTTATTATTAAACACTTAAATTGTATGAACACACGAAGTAGCAACAAGGTTTGCTAAAATGTCACTGATCTTGTGGGAATGTGAAGAAAGGGAAAATGTAAAAAGTTTACTTTATAATACTGTCAAATGTCACCACATAATATGCACATCTTCTTCACTCTTTTTCTCTGTGGTTAACATTTCCAAACCCACATTATATGCCACTTTCCCACCCCGTCTGTATACTCTTCCCCTTACCTTCTACCTTGTAAATCTATCTCAACAAGACTAATGAGTGGTGGTGTGGCATGATTTCAAATTTAGTCAAAATATTTACTTTTAGAGTTGTATTTTGATTCATTTCATAAAGTTTGTTTATTTTTTCATCCCCTAAGAAAAAAAACTTTCTCCGTCGTTATTATGATTGTGAGGATGATGATCATTATTTTGTCGAGGACAAGAAACAATAAACGAGCGCAGTTTTTTTTGGAGCATAATTTTGGATTGCACTTGAACATTTTTTTTCAAGGGGTAAAAAATTAACCACCAATTTTACACTCATGAAGAAATTTATATATATATATATAAGGCTGAAAAACAACTTTAAAAAAACTTTTAAGGCAAAGTTTAGAGAAAAAACGACGGAATGAGTAAGAGAATAATGACAGTAAAAAACTGCGCTGGGATTTATGATGATATATGTATGATGCATGGGTACAAAAATGTTTTGAGTGAGCATAAAAAGAGCGTACTCTTTTGTATACTTACTCTTACACATTTGCTATTATGGGCTTGATTGTAGTCAAAGAGGAAAACTGAGAGAAAAGTAGTAATTTAATGCATTCATTATTTTTCCATATTTTATGCACCTTAGTGTGTCCTCCATCTAATAATGGACTGCCGTTCCCCGTTTTCATTTTTGGGATACGCGATAATTTGTTGTGCTTTTTCATGCATATCATTACCATTCATATTTAATGATGCTATTCCATTTTTTTCCCTTGAAAATGACATTACGAATAGTAATGGTAATAGGAGCGAACTAAAATATCAGTCCAAGTTTTGAAGTTTTAGGGGCAATTGATTTTTTAAGTATTACTTTTAAATAGAAAACATGAATCACGGAACTTTTGAAATCTGCACAATTTTTCAAACGGTTTATATAAATTGAAAAAAAAAACACTAAAGACGAAGAAGCCTTGAGGAACAAAAAATTATAAGACTCACATTTTACTGACGTGAAAATAAATGTTTTTCTTTACCAGCAGCACGATACGATTTAATAATGTCATTAATGCATTCTCTACCAGGTAGGTGCATCCATTCGTAGTGTGTGTGTATGTAGACGGTTACAATACAGATTCACATATTATTAATATTGTCTTTCTCTTGATTGTGTATGCACTAAAACATAAAGTAGGTTAATTGTACGCAATCTATTATATATTTCTCTAGACATTAACTAGAAGAAATAAAAAAGGTGCGACAGTGACGGCTGCATGCAACAAACATGTCATACATTTATACAGACATGTGACTATGTTCGTATATACAACAAACACACACGAGGTACAACGAAAATTAAAGATTTCAGTCTCCGGCATCATCGTCATTACTATACGTCACCGTCAGACAGAGTCTTTGTCTATGAAATCCGTACACTTTTTTAAACAAATGTTTCATCCACACAAATCTATTTCTACAACAATGAGAGCAGGTACACAAAAAGCTATGATTCATAAATGGGAAACAAATAATGCAGTTTGGTGAATGTATTTTGGTTCATTCTTTCTTACCAGCTTTAATCTTACTAGCTAGGAGATAAAATCTCATTGGTATTTTCGTATAAATCTCTGCCATTTCTCAAATCAAATTCGTTGGATGCGAGCTGTGAGTTGTAAGTTGGAAATGCAGGTCTGATGTAAATTATGATGTTAATGAATAACGTGGAATAAAATGTTGTTCGTGTTTCGTATTTTTCTTAGCTGTTGGGCGTATTTTTAATCAATCGCAGCTTACATTTAAGCTCAGAGAAATAGAGAAAACTTCATTACTGGATGTTACTTGTCAAATTGTCAAAACGCATATGACTGAGTATTTAATTTGCTTAAAAACGAAACTTGTACATTGGACTTGCTGATCAATGAATATTTATCTGATAAAGTCAGTCATTCAATAATGACACGAGAGTGAATTTTGAAGCAAATTATTTATCGGGTCAGTATGCTTCGTCAACTTTTGGGAGAAATTAAGTTAATTTACGTCCACACAAGCAAGTAGCAAATAACATTTTTTGTTCATTTGTCTTTTTCACTGTGAATGCAATGGGTAATCTTGTGTCTTGAACTTACGCATGGGGATCATTAACTCTCTTGCTTCATATAATACACCTCTATCCACAGAGCAAGCAAAGCCAAGAACGCC
Organism: Orchesella villosa; assembly: GCA_036850725.1. Taxonomy (NCBI): domain Eukaryota; kingdom Metazoa; phylum Arthropoda; class Collembola; order Entomobryomorpha; family Orchesellidae; genus Orchesella; species Orchesella villosa. Next base: position 6,340 of record JAANSM010001421.1, read on the forward strand.
ATGGTTTGTTCATCCTTGTTCCGAGTGATAATGATGATTTTGCATTGGTGTAAATGAATGAAACCATACAAACACGATAATCCAATTACACGCAAAACGTATGATCACGAATTTCGTATTATTCTTCATAACTCTGTTACTCATCCCATGAGCGGTTTTTCAAACAGTCGAATAATATAAAGTGTAAATACAAAAAAAATACAGTGCACGTACAAATGGTAAAAGTGTATTTACCATTGCCAATACCAATCCCATTTTCCCGTTTACCATTTTTGCGAATCTTTCATTCCTAAGTCTTACTTGACATGGTGACCCCGTGATCATTCATACGCATATCCGATTGATAAGGGCTTTTCTTTACTTCTCACCATACAATTTTATCATCACCTTTTTATTGGGTCATATAATATACTTTTAGTACCACTCTGTAGATAAGCGTTACTCGTGTTTAATCTTAATAAAGTCGTAAAGTCGACTATTACTATATGATTTTGCATTTCTTTTAGTTTTTTTATGGTAGTCAGCATTTAATAAATGCAATAATTTTTACACAAAGTTCACTTAATAATTCTCTAATCGTCAATCATATATATGCAATGATTGTCGTAAGTGTGCCGTGCTACCTAAACGCCAATGTAGAAATATTAATGAGTCATTATATTACCAACATTCACTAGATTGTAGGACGTACAGCTTTGCCGATTTAGTTGACTCCAGTTCACTCTCAGTGACATATTATTATTTTCTTTTCAAAGATAAATATTATCGGAGGAAACCCAGTTGCTGATGCATTTGTCACTGCCACAAAGTGAGAGTCTGTTTAAGTGATGATAACCTGTGAAGGCACTCTTCTTCAGTTTTGCTAACGTTGAATTTTTCTTTCTCATATTAAATGCAAATGCTTGCCAATTTCGATTTTTGCACATTAATTTGTAATATTTTATTTTCTGCAAACTTTGCTTCTTTTTACATTTCAGATCGGTTGAAACATTTTTTCCTTGTTTATGCAAAAGGAAAAATATCCTCAATGACTTCAGTGCCCTTTTGATACGGCTATTTTTAAATATTGTTGTTTACTATCTACATGCTATTTTCGATAACGGCTTTATTTGCAAAGCAAAATCGAAAAAGGAAAAGAAATGAAAAAAACAGCAAAGTATAGATTTTGCGACTGCATCTGATAAAAACCGCTAGATACATATGTATATCTCTATATACTTATACTCCACTCCGATAAAGTTGTAAGGGTTATTTATTACAGAAAGCTGTAGCATACTGCAGTTGTTGGAAGCAAAGTTTGTTGGAGTAAAATCAGTAGTGATGCTTGAAGTTTCTGAGTCTTTTAAAATAACAACATTTTATATCAACAGAAGGGTGCAGCCAAAGCTTTTTTGGCAGTACTACCAAAAAATCATATTTATGATCGCACTAGATGTGCCAATGCATTTGGTAACACATTTAGCTTCTGATTTAATTTGGCTTCTATATCATATGCTATCTCAATTTTTTCATGCTATGCTGTGTTGCCTACAATCCTGCGCCCAATTTACGACAAGATACATAAGTACATACATACATGGCTGCTCACAATAGTTCAATTTGTAGAATTATATATGTGGAATGAATATAGCAAGTGCAATTATTACTCATGATACCTAATAATTGTGGAAATAATGTATGTCGTATCACGACAAGTTAGACACATGTGGTGAGCATTAATATCGTCAACTCTGTAGCAATGTAAATGTAATCATTGTTATTTCTTATTTAATACTTCCTTCCTTCCTTTTACTAGTCTACTGGCCAATAATAATGAATCACTTAAAAAGGAGTATTCCGTTAGATGTTGAATCTCTCAATAGATTTTTTGACTCTACAACAAATTGCTATTGAAATAGGGACAACATACATAAAAAAAACCTCAGGGCGACCATTGAACTCTATTTACACTGGTTTTTTACTACACCATCTCAACTCCCGTGTTCGATAAATCAGCTACGTAGAGATGAACGCAGTTTCAAAACACAACTAACCTACATTTAATTCAATAGAGGATCTCAAAATGAGTTTTTTGTTCGTGGAGTCAATGATGATGATGTGATCATACAAGTTCTGTTTTCACGTACCATGCTTTTTCACATATGGTTTCTGTTAGTTTTCCTGAACATGCTCCTAGTTATTTCTGACACCAGGTTCAAACTTAATGTGGTTCATGAAAATGTTGCCATGCTTCTATATATATATATTATGTGCTTATATAAATAGTAAGTTCAACTACAAGAATGAAGGTTGTAAATAGGTAGAGAAAGGGAAATCCCATGCTGCACAATAAAATACATTCACTACTACTACTGCTGCTGGTGCTCCTTTAATGTTGCTTAGCTGTCAAGGCTTTTCCTTGTAACAGGCCAAAGTTAAGCCAGGAGATGGGGAAAATGAGTCTGCTTGTCGACTTGCCAGAGTTTGTAAACATGTTCTGCGTAGTGAAACGGATCATGCAAATAGCATGTCATGCCAAAATGAACATAAGAAAGTTGTTTAAACGCACATGCTCTCTGTTTACAGATTATAACTACTTTTCCATATGTATACATATGAAATATAAGTGTACACATATGTGTGGTTCTAATAATCCTAATCCTGCGTAAAGAAGATGCTTCTTTTAATGTCCTAAATGAAAGTTCTGCCGGAACGCTACGTTTAATTGGATTGCGGTAGATGAAAAACAATATATATGTGAAAGTTGATATTGTTTTATATTGAGAATGTTCAATGCGATGTGGAGGACGCCTCCTTTATTGTGTAGTTTCAAAAAAAGGATGAGTTTACACGTCATAAATCATAGGTTTATGAATTGTTTAATTTTAGTCTGTCCACTTATGTGACAAAAGCATTTGTATGCGGAAAAATAAGTCTTTGATGAATAGCTTTATTACTTCACGGTCATTCATAACTGAGATTGCCCCAGTTACAGCATAAACGCTTTGTCGCTTACAAATAATTAACTCAACTAAAGCTGTTAGCATGTTGGAAAGGTTTGAAATTTAAATCATTTTTGAATGAAAATCATCCAAGTTCACAGGCTTGATACATAAGTAGTTTGTTTACATTTAAGTTGAAATATTAACAGGATTTTCTTAAACTTTTTTTACAGGTAGGGACTCGTTTGCCAGCTAGCCCAATGGCAGCCACTGACAAGCACCTTGTGTTAAATAGCCATCCCGGTGACAAAATTGATGACGAAGGATTGCAAGTCACAAGTGAAAGTTTGGGTCAGCTCGTCTGCATTAGTGGAGTCCAAACCGGCATTTTGAGATACTTTGGTCAAACTCATTTTGAAACGGGCGTGTGGTGCGGGGTGGAATGCGACCATGCGGTTGGGAAAAATGATGGAAGTGTTATGGGCGTCCGTTACTTCAGCTGCAAAGAAAAATTTGGGATATTTGCTCCTCTTTCAAAAGTGACACTTGTCCACTCGCCTTGTGAACCTAGCTTAATGAAACAAAACTCAGGAACAACACCAAACGAGTCTTCAACCCATGTTGCTCTACAGCCTGAAGAGAGTAATAGACCAAAGACTTTACCAACATCACGTACAAATGTCAAGCCTCAGCAGCCAGAATCTGCACCTGTAGCCCCTGCTACAACACCAGTAGCAGAGGATAATTATTTAGCTTCATTGAGTGCTAAAAGACTGAAAAAGGAGAGCAAGCGAGGTAAAGACGGTCATCGACTTAATCAACAACTTAAGAAAAAACGGAAGTTGGATTCAAGCCAGAAAGCGTGGAGTGCTTCAAACACACCAAAGTGTCCTACGTCCATCATGTCCCACAACGTTGACCTTCCAAACCTCCTATCAGTTAAGTTGAAAGACGAAATTCTTGGAGCGAGCTTCGCAAACAGTCCTATGTATTCTCCTCCTCCAACATTCAAAGAAGGATTCACAGCACGTCTTATTTCATCAACTCCAGCTGCTCCTGGTGACAGAGCTCCTGTGTCACGACTAGAAAGATTGCGATATGAACGAAGCAATTATCCTTCAACACCGAAATCATCCAGAATTTTGGATGCAGAGTTGGACTCCGTCTCAACACCAGTGGAGTCAGATGCAAGCCCACATTCTTCAGCTACTCCTAGTGATTTACCTCAAGACACGATTTTACCTGATGCATTTGTAATGCCTCAACCAATTTTGCCATCAGTTTCTGCAGAAGTTGATGCTAGCCAAGATGAAGGAGCTCTTTCACCGGGCAGTTCCACAAAGGAGGACATAGGTGCTGATGTGTTGAATCTCCAATCATTCCCAGCCAAACGACCTAGTTCCATCAGTTTATTTCCAGGATTCTCTTCTGAGGATTCTTCTGAGCAAGGAATATTTGGCGTTTCAACACCCGAGTTAATAGGCGGAGACAGCGCCTCATTAGCCTTGTCCATTCCAACGAGTTGCTGTAGCTCTCCAGAAGTGCTTGACAATGAATCCAGCCTCGGGCTCCTGACACCCAGTCATCTGCAGGATTGCTGGAATTCAAATACGAATGATGAGGATCTCTACCAACATCTTCGCAGCCCTTCCGTTGATGACCTGGAAGAGTTTGAGGAAGAAGATAAGACGGTAGATCAAGACCTCCCTGATCAAGTTGGTCAAGCCCCAGATAATTTCCGAATGATGAGCAACAGCTACAGTGGTTCATTACATGTGAACAAAAACGATGGACTCGGCTCCTCTCACCATCATCATCATCACCATCCAATGCATCACAGTTTGCATGAGGAGCTGTCAAACTCGTCTAAAGTGAAAAGGGACAAAACATACACTCAGCTTCCCACTGTTCCCAATCTGAATCAACAGTCATCAGAGCTGCCGCTCCATCAGCAACAGTCACATCAACACCAGCAGCATCAGCATCATCATCACGCTCCTCTGAGTTTTCGTGGCAGTGGGAGTGGAAGCGGAAGTGGATACTGTGCAAGTGACCCATTTACAGACTCTGATTTCAATACTGAAAGTGAAGCGGATCATGATGACTGTAACGGATCTACTGGGATGCACATCAATCCTACAAGTTTAAAGCATCGGAGTGCAAGAGTCATTGACGGAGCTCTATATACTAGTCATCATGGCGGAAGCTCTTCCCTACATCAGCATTTGCTACACCGACAAGAGGCTTCTGATGGCGTTGGCAAATCTATTGACATGATTTCTTCATCAATTTCCGTGTCCGTCTCTTCAACCTCAGCATCTGCTTGTGCTTCTGAAATGGAGTCAAGCGGCTTCTACTCAGATGCTTCGGAAAGGAATCCTTCAGGTGGCTCTATTATGTCGGAAAGTGATGGTTATCGCTCTTCTCGCCATTTGTCCAAATCCTCTAGCGACTGTGATGACTCTGTGGCTTTAAACATGGGATTGAAAATCATGCCATTAAGACCATTAACACAATCCGATGATTCAATGGGCTACAGCACGGAGAGAGACTTTGGGGAAATCATATCCGGCAGTTCACTATGCGAAGGATTGTCTAGTTTTGAGGCTCCATCGTTACTTAGCGAAACCCTAACGGAAACGCTAAGACAAGAGTCAGAGGAATTGGAAGAGAATCTAAGCCACGATAAAGTAGCGATCGTAAAAACGCATCCGCCAACAGTAGAATACCAAAATGAGCGTGTAAAGAATACTAATGTTGCTTCAAATGGGGATCAAATAGTTCCAACCATGTTGACCTTGTTGAGGGAAAAAGAGGATGTGTGCGAAGCAATGGAAGTTGATGGATACCCGGAATATGGGGATAATCAGCAGGGCGAGAACATGATGGCTCATTCGACCGGAAAGAAGGAAATGGGAACATTGAACAATAATGGAGGAGAATTTGCAATGAAATACAATGAGCAACCCAATCCACCAAGCTTTAGTAGTAACGGGAGCAATAGTCCAAATAAAGATATGATGATGATACCTTCGTCATCAGTTTCATATTCTCCACAAATCAGACAAGACATGAACAATGGGATCCCTGTAATTGACCCATTGGCAACTGTCCCCGGAACTGGTGAAAGTAGTAAAGGAATGGAAGGCACTCAAACCTCCCCTAATAAACTTGGTGCTAGTCAAGATACAGTCGTAGATATGGATTTGGAGGATGTGCCGAACAGTGCTCATGAAACTTCTGCTGAAATTTTCCGCAGTGAGTCCTTGAGTGTTGGATCAAGCCCAGCAACCTCACCACTGATGAACACCACCGTTGTTGCCCTCAATGCCACAGCTCTCCACGGTAATATATTTGAAAATGGAGTGGTGGGTAGTGGTGGTGGTGGGCTTTCATGCATGCGTAGTCAAAGTGTTAATTGTATTGCTAGTCTAACTTCATCCACTTCTTCTGCCTCCACAGTCACAGCCAAGAGTTGTGTCACTTCTGGAGGGCAACATGCAACTCGGAACAAGAAAGCAACGTCTTTCACTAAAAGTGGCTTATCTTCAAAGAGTCGCATCCCATCATCAGATTCAATTCCTGTGTTATGTGGTAGCACAGCTAAAGCCAAAGAAGCCAAAAGTAAAATCAAGAAGCACATCATCAAGAAACGGAATGGTAAACAGTGCCAAAGACAATGGGCCCACTAAATCCAATAGAAATCGTCAAGGTGGAACTGTCACCGCTTCGTCTAACCATAATTCTAGCTCTTCTGTTGCTAGCAACATTACGAATTCAACGACAAATGTTTCGTCAACAACTCATGCAGCCGAGCAAGAGCTCTGCTGGATCCGCCGCAACAACTGGAAGCGGGAGTAGCAGTCGTCGATCCAGTCGAGTGTTGGCCGGCAATGGGAAAGCTACGAGTGGAAGTGGTGGTGGTAGTACTAGTGCTCGAAACAAATGTGTTGCGGGGGTTAGCGGAGCCAAGGGTAATAATATAAGCACATCAAGCTCGATTACTAGCACGATTTCAGACCTGAACAAATCAAGTAGGTCAAAAGCAAGCGTGCATGGAAGCACAAGGAGTTTGGCCAGCGTTGGGCTGGCTCCCTCTGGGTCGTCCACCGTGAGTAAATCTGCTGTCAGTCCAGCATGCAAAAAAATCAACAAATGGGATGCAGTAATGTCCAAAATTGCAGAGACTAAGCACAAGACAATCAATGTGAAGGATATAAAATCAAAAGTGTTCAATAGTGTGAAATCTGCTGGTAGTGTGCCAGGAAGTGGCACTTCTACGACTAATGGGAAAATGGTGAAAGGCGTGAAAAGTGCGTCACGAGTCACTCTGAATGAGGGAAGTCATGAAAATGATCCCCTTGTTCCACCTGCAATCCACCTTCGCCAACATCATTTCTCGTCGAGAAGCTCCACCGTGAGTGACTCTTCTAATGGATGATCAACCTCATCGGGGCCCACCACCTGTCAAGCACCGTAAGTCCTAATTCATTTGTTGTTCCTATCAAACTTACAATAATACAATGCTGTTTGAAACCTACAAAAACAAGAACATTAAATATGAATGACTTCTCCGAAGCATTGAACTTTAAACACAACCAAGCAAATAGATTTCCATCAGTAATCACAGTTTCTGTACATTATACTGGTATTCCGTTAAAAACAAAGTAGCAAGCTCGAAAAGAAAAGCTGACGGTGATAGCATCAAGCACCTGTTTAAAATGCGCCACTTACTTTTGTGCCCAGCAATAAATCTGAAATCGGAAGCAGTCACACGTGCATTACATGCTGCTATGCATACCTTAGCAATATGTTACAATGTACGTGATAATGATACAGTCGTTCTTGACTGTTGTTTCGTGCATACACATTATTGCTTTCCCTTTCAATCTCCCTAATGCTTATAGTGGCTGACTTAAATATAACATATATACACTTGAATGCAGATAAGTCGTTCTCGAGGTTAAGTAAAGGGGAAAGCAATTCATAAGTAAAATTCGGCTAGTCTGCTCAATTTTCTTTACTTTCTCTTCTCCTGTTTATTTGTATTTATGAAACGTGGCAATGTATTGCAAGTAAAGTGGAAAACCCAGAGTTTCCGCAAAATGCTTACGCTAGCAGTTTGACATTTGCCAATTCCAAAACTTGAAGTTTGATGCATCGGCGAGCCAAGTCAATCGCTAACTTTCATCTGAGTTACCCCCCATCTAAAATTGCAATGATTCGTTCTTTTCCGTTGTAAAAAAACACATATTTGTGGTTACTACATAAAGAAAGAATGAGAAATAATCAATCACCTGCTTTTTACATCGTTTCATTGGCTTTTGGGGAAAGTGTGGTTGCTCCCGTATGAATACTATATAAGTACCCTTACCATACACACGTTAACGCCAAAACGAAAAGAAAAGCTCAAATGCACTTAATGTAATAAGAGAGTGCTTGTGGTGGTAGTTAGGACTTCAACTCGATAGCTTTTTCGGCACAGTCAAGTATGTCAATTTTCATACTTGGCCGTCTCAATATAGCACTTTGATTACTGTGTACCAGTCGAAACGTATAGTAATTTACTTTCTCTCTATGTCGTTATTGCATGTGGAGTGAACCACTTGGCTAGAGCTTGGCTTTCCATGCCGTGTCAAGCTTTACTATTATGTTATAGCACTAGTAAATCAATACGTCTGAGTTGTGTATACACTTGCTGTTGCTAGAGCTAATGTATTTTTGCTTTCTTTCTTATGAGGATTCATACATATATGCTTAAGCAAATAGATTGATGGATGGGAAAAAAGATGGCTATGTTCTTATTTGGCACGTAACTAGTAGACGCTTTGAAGTGACGAGAAAGTAGTCTGGTTTCAGATGTAAGCTTTGTCAGTTGCGCTCCAATTTTCATTAGCAGTTCTTTCATTTACAGTTCCCTTTCTTCAAAATTTATCTGTTCTCTCTTTGAATCCTTTTTGAGAACTTCAAAATAGTGATTTTAATTTCGTTGGAGAAAAAAAGATCAAAAGCATAAAATGCCTTAAAATCGATTTTAAAGACATAGTTTTGGCAAATAACTCAGAGACTGAAGTCAACGAAGCTTTTTAGTCATATACTTTCACTGTTTTGGCTGTGGAGTGCGTTTTAATTAAAATCTAGAAATAACATTTGATGTTGTCCTAACTGAAGCTAAATTTACTTATTGTTAGCCTTTAATCCGGTTGGCTTATGGCGTGTGTTTGTGCAACATTTCCATTCAGCCGGCAACATTAAGCCGTCGTATTTTTGTTAGATGTACAGCACTCAACTAATGGATTCATAATTAATTTGTGGAAGTCAAGGATACATTAAAAATGCTAACGTAAGTACTTACTGTATTAAATAGCATTCCTGACTTTAGAATCGCACGCACAACTAAACCGAGCAAATTCCGTTGTTACACTACCTAATATAACTTTCGCAGAAATGTATGCATTTCGAGTCAAATTTATCTACTGAAGCGTCACATTGTTCCCCTCATTTGACTCTAAAATCGATTTAGGAATGGAAAAGTACCATAATATCGACCAATTCCAATAGGCAAAACATTTTATGCAAAACATAAAAATCGATAATCCGACTCTTCATTGTCATTTATATGGGAATATCTTTTGCCTTACTGTATATTATTAAGGAAGGGATATATACTTGGTTTGCATAGACGTGATACAAATATATCAATTTTGGTTTACCAATAGTTTGCAACATTTACCTGTCTTTGGTTCATTCACTTGACAACCTTCAATCTGGAAGGTACTACCGCGTATATTCTCTACTTTTAGTAAAATGAATGGCGGCAATTTAATTTTGTCCGTTGATCTGAGTGATAGAAATGATAAGTTGTGTAAATGCCCAATACCGTATTTTTAGACGAGGGCTTTGTCCATTGTCCCTAAAGATCACTGTCGTAAGTAGCTAGGTGGGCAATTGGTTTAGGAAATACATATAAGTCGAAGACCTCTTCAAAGTCAACCACATATTTGTATATGTGACGCTTTCCAATATTTGTTGTGACCTTCACTCACGCAAGCTTCTACGATAATACAAAACACATGTAACTTTATTTTACAAGCTTTGCTTCCCTCCTTCCCCTTTCTTCCTTCATTTTATGTTCTTGTCGTGAGGGTTTAAAGTCAAGTATGTAGCTTCCGACTTTGTCAAGAAAGCATATAATTAGTAACATTCATATCGAGTCATATAAGTTCACGAGTTATACTGTTATTAGTTTTTTTGGTGGGTGACTATTGGGCATTTGTTTGTGTAGTGTTGACGCGTTAACGTAGCCATAACATAAATATTTGTTGTGCTGGGTTTGAACTATGAAAGGATTTTAATGTCCTGCTTTTCTCTACACAAGGAAAAGGAAACAAAATGACTCCCCATCACACCCCTTCATTGATGATCCGAAGTAGTAAGTTTTCAAAGATAATTGAAACCAGAATAATTTGAGTATCAAAAAAAATGTTCACCTTAGGGCCTCGCTTTCAGTTTCACTAGGCATATCACTAGGTTTCGTGTAAACATGTGAGAGTGAGTGGTTTCTTACATCAAAGACATTTGGTCGTAGAATAAACAGAGTTCCTAAGCAGTACTTTGTAAGTTGCTAATCGCTAACTAACGTTGCATTTATTCACTCATGCCAAAGCTGAAAGAACAGCGCAGTGGATGCCTGCATAGCAGATATTTATTAAGAAGCATTGATGTTACAGGAAACTGACGAAAGTGGATAGTGTAGAGGTAGAGGCATTTTCCATGTTTCCATTATTCTTTTACCTCAAATTATAAATAGATTTGGAAGCGCTGGGTTATGAAATAGGTTTGTAGAGATAGTTTAGTCCTGGACATGAATGAAAATATTGTTATGTATGTATATGTACGTGCTGGACTGGCAGTACATTTTCATTTTCTCCGGATCTAAATCACTCATTTTTACCCTTGAGTTCACCCTCCATTTTCTTGTCAAAAGTGCATTATCTTTCGCGTTTGTCATTGGAAACATTGAAACTGACGGCCTATTTGTCTACCCAGACTCCTTGTCTGTCAGTACTTCGTAAAATGAGAAAGTATACGATGTTTGCACTGCAAATGAGAGTTCTTCTTTTATGGAAAAGTATTTCACTCCAGGATGCAGTAGCGCACTTCAAAGGAAATGGCTGGAGTGTAAGAGGCTTTGCTTTAGATGCTTTAGATGTAAGAAGAAAGACATTTTCTGAAGTAAATTGAATGAGGGTTTCTGAATAACGTTGCTACTTTGTTACTACAAGGAGAACTAATGTTTTCTTTGGTGTGTAGTCAGTATATAAAGTACGATGCATTTTGAAACTCTGTGTTTTTACCATGACACGTTTGCGTTGTTGAGCTAACTGGAGTTGTCATTGTGAGTTGATGTTCTTTAGTATGGAAAATCTAGAGATGAATTCATGTCTTGTTCCATTTCTTAAAATGAATGTTTTCGTTGTCATGTATCTATGTAATATATTCCCATGTCAGAGTGATGAATGAGTGCTCTATACACACTGATTTCATCCCTAATTTTTCCTTTTTTTTGTGCTCATCTTGCATTCTCCAGGAGTGAAGAAAGATGTATCGATAAGTCGGAGGCAGATCAGTGATCTGTCATCTGCTTCAGATTACTCTGCAAACCAAAGTCAGCACAGCCAGCAAACCTGCAACAGTAGTCATTCTACCACAATGACAACCGGGAGCACAAGACGTCCTCAGCGGAATAATAATTCTAGTGCCACTGGAACTAATGGGACCAAGAACTCCACCACCTCCAATGCAACAAACACTTCAACCAAATCCCATATAACCAAAGGTGCTCAAGCTGCTGAAGGTACCAAAAGAAAAGCAGGGCTAACTTCAACCCAGCCGGCTCCTGGGAGAGGTACGTAAACTAGACAAGAATTTACTGATTCTGATTAACTACCTTAAACTAAACCGTTACTCTTTATTTACAAAGCAAGAGATTTATTTCCAAGTTAACAAATGCAAATAAGACGTCGGGTAAAGGTTATGCCGTGCAAGTACTCAGTAAGTTGGGGCTGCATACGTAATCTTGAGTGCAATGTGCATCAGTCATCCTAACTTTATGTACTGTTATTGCAGGCGTTACAGCAAAATCCAAAGTTGGAACATCAACCGTGTCATCCCAGAATGATCCGTCGACCAAATCACATCCGGCTCTCAAGCCTTTACGAGGTAAGTATATGCAATTCGTCATTCTTGAAGTAGAGCTAAGCATAAATGTACCTAAAGTAAGCATACCTTACTGCCTTTAAGTGATAGTCGTAACTCTTCTTTTACATCATAATAAGACAAGCCAGAAAGGTATTTGTAGATGATTTCGTAAAAAAAAAGCACATGACTTCATAAGTTACATGCAGTTCTGTAAAAAAAAGTGAGCGTTTTTATTTTGAAAACTAACCTGTTGTAATGGAACAAACTGTGAGTTGTAATGCTCGACTTGCT
>JAANSM010001422.1:0-18748 GCA_036850725.1 Orchesella villosa
ATTGTACGTTATTGCGATTATTATTATTATTGTTATGATTATCACCATTATTACGACAGTTTCAAACGTTTGGGTTAACAGGAGCACCCTAGTCCTCTGTAAACTTCTTTTGTTATTCCGTTTTTTCAAGGAAGCTATCTACCAAACAATGCCACCATATTGAGAAGGGTTTGTAGATGAAATGGACTGGGTACGGCAGTAGAAAACTAGCATAGAGAAGTACACTCTTTACAATATGATATGGAAATTCTGAGCCTTTGATGCACAAATGTGAGACCATGTTTGTTGTTTGGTCACACTGTCAGATTAACCCTATACACACCCTTTGAATTACTTATTCCTCAAAGTTTACAGCCACAATTATAGCAGTTAGATTTATTCATTTCAACTAAGGTTTATTTTTCAAAAAGAAATTGAATAACAGAAAGGCCCAGGCCACCAACAAAGAGTTGTACCCTTGTTGGCTTGTTATAAGGGTAACTAGAACCCAAGATGATAATAAAAATAGAATGCACGTCTATAAGACTCTCAGAAATCGATCTGCCACCCTTTTATCTTCAATTTTAAATCAATTAAGTGTGTCCCTTGCAGGGTGCTCAGGTTCCCACAGGTAAAACTTAGCGTACAAAGTGACACAAAAAGGACTCTTCTACTTCTACTATTTACAGGCTAACAGATCTAACACCATATATGTAGTTTCCACAACAGACTATTCAGAAAGCCGAATTATGAGTAGAAAATGAGTGAAAAAATCCAACATCCCTTGCAAAACGTCTTCCAAATCTACATATATGAGAGAATACAAACAGAAGCACTATGAATCTATTTGTGCTACTGCACTGGCTCGCAGTTAGCAGTAGTTTATTTTCACAAGGGAAAGGGTGTTTTTAGTATAAATATGAGTTGTATATGTAAAACGGGGTGGCTCCACGAGTAGCGAGCATAACGCTCCTATCTGTTCTTTACGTTTACGTTCACTTTACTACCCCGCAACCGTGATGCTCATAAGTTTAAACAAATACGAGCACCGAAACCCATAAGGGATTCTGAGGCAGTCCCACTTTATTTTATGACCCTTAATTTTTACAGTTATTTGCACAGCGTGGATAGAGATCCACATCGACAGTGGGCACACGTTCTCTTGAAAACCATATTTCAAATAAATATTTGTCCTCTATAATTTTTACGATCCTTTAAATGGTTTGTTTTCCCTATTAAAGTGGGAATGAGTATGTGTTTCTGTCGCCTCTCAAAAGAAGTCGGGAAAAATTATATTCCTCATGCACTCGACATTGATGAATGCACATCATGAGAGCAGAAGACCTGTTGCGAGAATTACATCATATCATTTCATAAGTGTATGACTTTATTATTTGAATGAGTAACCACTTTTAGGATTTGTGGTCTTTTACTTTTTTTTGTGCATTCCGATTATGCTCATAAAAGGTTTGAAGCAAAGACCTTATGATGACATGAATCTTCATTAGACATGACAAAATTCTCATTTAATAGCACTATACGGCATAAATATACACAAAACATTTGACAAAAATTCATGATATTCCTCTTACTTTTTTATTCTCTAAAGCCGTCACTCTTCAAATACTGTTTTGTGCTAAGTATCTTTCTTAAGAAATAAAAAAACTCTTTCAAGTGATTCAATTTACTTCATGATGATCTTTACTTTTCTTGTTTGGATATAGCTGCCGGTCAATCGCCTTATAATATGGTACCAGGTGCGGGAACTCCAGGTCCTATGATGTCACCTGCCCCTAATCAAGATTCCATGGGATACAATATGACCATCAATGGCAGTGACTACACCCCCTCACAGGTAATTAACCATTAAGAATTTAACATCTTATTGCCTACACTGAACACTTTTGGTGGGCATTCTACTCATATTTACTTTTTATTATGAACATTCAACAGCATAATATTATACAAGAATTTAAAATCACTCATCCTCAACTACAATATGCTATCCTAAAAAAGCTAAACTTTATATATGGAGTTGTATTTTTAATAATCTATACTAACAACTAATGTCCACATTATCATTGGCATAATAATCTTGACCATTCTTAAACTAAATTGTGTCTTTGGCAGAAATTATAATGACTTTAGATAGTTGATGATTCTTAGGCGATGGTGATACACATATAAATGTACATATAGATAGGTACTTAAATGCAAACATATCAGATATCCTTCTGTCTTCGACTTATCGCGTCACAGTTGATGTTGTTAGTGCAGGACATGTATCACGTACATATCACATCGGTACATATGGTTAACGATACAAGATACAACGCAACGTAGCATCAAGATCCAAAAGTTAACATACTTGCTTTTTTGCCTTAAAAAATAACAAGGTTCCAGACAAGGCAAGCTCTGAGTCAGGTTGTGTTTGTGAGCATTCAATGTACAAGCTGACAGAATGGCGGAGCGGTCTAACGCGTTAGACTCAAGCGAAAGCTTGCCTCTACTCAAGTAGGGGTTAACATGAGAATTCTAATCCTCGAATGAGGGCGTGGGTTCGAATCCCACTTCTGTCAGAAAACTTTTTGCTTGGCTGTGGAACATTTTTTGTTGAATATTATTTTTGTATATATATATAGAAAGGTGTGCATAAAAGGCCTGTTATTAGTTGTCAAAAGACTAAAAGCTGAAGAAAACAAATAGACAACATGTTGAACAACATCTTGAAAGAGTGGATGATAGGATGATAGGTGTGATGTGATTTTTTGATGCATATAATGGGATGAGTGTAATTGATGAGTGAGTCTGACAGCACTTGTCACCTCTCATAAGCGGAAGCACTAACATTTCGTTACTATACAAGCATACTCCATATATATATACTTATATACTCATTCATGAGGGTTGAAGATGAGTGAAATGATGTCTAGAGAAAGTCATTCTATACTAAACTAAAGGCTAGACAAACGATACTTGATACACCATAGCAAAAAGGACGTCAACATTGAATACACTTGCACCAGTCGCACCTTCTTAATATGTGACAGCAACATTAAACATGATTCTAATGCATTTATTTTTGTATTATTTTTAGACCGGATACGGAGACGGTTCGATGGGATATGATAGCAGTATGCACCCGGTGAGTGTAAGGAAAATCAAATTTAATTTTTGACTTATTATCTCTTTATAAAAGCTTCTCGTACTACGCATTTTTAATAAGACTCTATTATGTAACTAATAATTTGTATTTTTGCAAAAATGTTATGAAAGTAAGCAAACATAATTTTAACAAAAGCAAAAAACAAAACTTGGGGCAAACTCATATATCTTGCAAACCACTGGATAAACATAGTAATAGCGGAGAAACTTGCAACAAGCAGATGTAAAATGTTTCACAACACGTTTATATCGTTGAGTTGAGGACGCCAATATCATTGCAGTTCCGGACTTTTTGGATCCTTTAAGAAATGTCAGTTCAGTTCAGTCTAATGCAAACAAATGAACCACAAGGATTAGGACTCAGAGTCAGTTAATGTATTAATTAGTATACTTTCAAAAATGCATATAGCAAAATAGCACTCAAATTCTGATCATTCAATTTGTCTAATGTTATGATAATAATTTCCAGACATTGTAAATGGTTGATGGTAGTATGAAGAGAAAAATTTCATTGAGCTAGCTTCTACGAATGCACTATGCACTACTGCTAAATCTCGTTTAAAACACACACTCTATCGTTATTTGCTTTACATCGACCGAATTTATGACTCCAAATATATATTATATTATTGCATATTATACCTTACAAGAATTCAGTTCATTTTATTTTTCTATGACAAGTCGTTCGCAGTGCAAGAATTTCTGTGGAAATGAAATTCAGTTTTTGGTTCACTGTGCTAAACCTTTTGGAAATAATTTTTTCCCTTTCTGCCTTTCTTTCACCCGCTCTCCTCTGCTCCGCTCCTCGCATTTTTCAATGGATGACTTGATCCTTACGATAGGTATAAACATCTAACATCATACATAATATTATGTATTTAGGCATAAAAAATATGCATTCGTGCGTGGTTGTACATTGTACATACTTGACAGATTCACCGTATAAAAAATTCTAAAGCTCTTTATTGGGCTATACATGCTGCTATATATACGTTCAGTTCGTTGTTTCCTATTTCTTCTTGGCTATTTTCCCACTTGAACCCAGCAGGGGTCCGGCGTCTGTCTTTTCTTTCGAAATGTGAGCATGCGAAGCACATAAGTACTCGTATGTACATGCAGGAGAGATATGCCAGTTTGTTGACTGTATTCCTTATGTTGAAAATGAAAAACTAAAGAAAAAATAACTGCAGCACCAGTTGGCGTTTGTGACGAAAGAAATCCCTTCCCAGTGTCTTTCGGAAAAAATATCTTTCGTAGCGAATTTTATTTTTTCAATGCACGATCAACAATTCCAAAATTAAATATTTACTGAACAGATACATGGTTAATTTCGGAAACCCTCATACAAGAAATTTACGTACTTTTCCGAATAGTAATACTGATATAAAGATAAGTTTAGCATACGCTTTCTTATTTACTAAAAAAGTCAGTATAAAATTCGTTCTTAATCTTAATTAAGGGCTTAAAAACGAGCGGTGGTTGCCCATCGTCTTCGTCAAGCTCAGCTACTAGTCGTCCAGGGTCAGTGTCATGGCACCACCCGAGGGAGCAAATTCCCGACTTCCCACCTGTCCAACCCCCGAGAGATGATGACAGTGAGGATGGGGAAGATGATNCTAGTCGTCCAGGGTCAGTGTCATGGCACCACCCGAGGGAGCAAATTCCCGACTTCCCACCTGTCCAACCCCCGAGAGATGATGACAGTGAGGATGGGGAAGATGATGATGATGAAGATGACGACGATGACGACAGTCAGGGTGCACTAAAGCGTCGAAAAATTTAGGCTACAAAGAATAAAACTCCAATACCTCGATTAGATCAACAACACACGTCTTCCAAAAAGCGCGTTTTCATTTCCGTTTTCTTCGGTTCGTTATCTCTATTCTTTTTCTTTGTTTAACTGCTTTACTTTGACTATCGCCTGTACAATTGAACGTTTTATTGAATTTCATAAATATGCATTAGGTATTTAAAGAGCAGTTAGTTGAGTACTAATGAGCTAGTTTTGAAATTTCTAACAATAGGAAAATGTTTGGAATTGGAATGATGCATCCTCTAATTTGTTGGGGTTTTCTAGGGACAAGTTTGAATGGTATGGATTTTGTATGTAATGCCATCAAATGTTCCACCCACACTGTGTTGTACGTTAGTCACCTTGTACAGTATTGTCGAAACCGCTGGAAATAAAACAAAAAAAGTTGTTTCGGCACATTTTGCAAGCACAAATAATTTCTCTTTGTGGAAGTTTGGCCCTTTTGCGTGTTTGCAATCAGTTTCCTCAACCTTTTGCAAAAATAAAATGTTTCGTCCGCCTTTATGGCTGGCTTTAATTGAGAGTATTATGTAAAAGCTGCTTTAAATGCATTTTTCAAAAATATTATTAGAGTTACTAAAGGACTTGCGTATTTAATCCACCTTTCTTTTGACTTTATTACAGGATGATGAATTTTCCGATGAGTGTTGAAAATCACCCCCAAACAACTAGTAGCCCACGTAAAAAAAGCAACGTTACGATACGTCTGTACACACCGGTTTTTATTTCTGGTGAAGTGGAAAAAGAGACGAGAGACCTCAGTTATAAACACTACTGCTATTAAAAATAAAAACTGTATTTCTATTCCTCTACACAAGAAGACACACACGCTAACTTTAAGAAGATGGACACGCGATACTTTCGGAAGAATCAGTTGAGTGTTAATGTTGATTTGACCAGCGAATTCAAACCCTGCAAAACCCACATATATGGGGTCAACAGAGAAAGTCAAAAGAAATCGTTTAAAAAAATACTTTGTCAACTAAAATCCAGCGTAACCAGTGAACTCGAGAAAAGGAGAAGGACACGAACCGAGGCGACAAATTAAATAAGAAAAATCACACTATTGAAGCTCAACCCTCATGTAATTTACTCTATATTATTAAATGATTGTGTACATTTTAAAAGAACTAGTGATCAATAAATGATAAGGAAAGTACGAATATATAGGAACAAGTTAATCATGTAAAAGTATATAATTTTAAAACAATGCTAATTTGTTGTATAAGTGGTATAACGCTCCATGTATTAGGTTATATACAAGTGTGGTATATAAAAAAAGGAATTTTAATATTCGAGGTGAGAATAGGGTGCGCTTCGCGGTCGATTTGCAAACGGGAATGTAAAATGCGTGTAACATTTTAAGTTGTCACTGACTTTTTGATTGTTTTTTTGCCACTATATAAGTAGCTCTGCAAGTTTTAATATGGCCTACTTTATTTGTATTATTCGTATTTTAATTCTTGATAGGATATAATATAGAGTGTATATCTATATGTATTTAAAGACATGTTTCAATTCTGTTTTCTTAAATGATTTTTCCGCTTATATCTATTTTACTAATTTGTGCTTTAACGCCTTTTATCTGCTTTTATTCTATTTACATCCCCGTATTTTATCCTGTTTCATAACCGTTGGGTTGTTGTTATTCAAAGATGATTCATTGTTGAATATTTTATATTGTTTGAAATATACGAAAGAAAAGAAAATCTGCGCGGAAATGCAAAAAATACCATAATACGCTACATCAAAAACAAGTAAACATAGGATGCTATTGACTATTAATGATAGAAATCTTTTATCAACTATATTCTAAATATATACTTTTTTTAAACAGAAAAAAAGATTAATAAAACTGATCTTCTTTGCTGACCTTTTTACTGCGGTGGACTCACACTCTAATTTTTTAGTGTGTCTATCTGTAGGACAAAAAAAGGGTGCAATCACCTTCCAATGAAAACGATGTATACGATTGAAAACACATCCATTTAGAGAAACTAAAAAAAACAGAAATTTTTATTATACTATTACTACTATAGTCTATATTACTAATAATCATAAATTTACTAACTTATTACTATATGAATGCTAAATAAAATAATATTGATACTGTTATTGTACACCCTCTTCAAAAAAAAATTTATGAAGAAAAAAAAACAGGAAAGAGTATAAAAAATGCAACATTTGCAGCGATGATATTATCTGAAAACAATCTTTTGAAAAACAACTTGTCGACTTTCAAAGTTAAATGTCCTCTTGTACTAAAAGTACGCTAGTACACCACTAATAATCTACATTAGTAACTACTACTCCTATACACATTTATATACACATATATATATATTTCTTCCTATAAATTCTCTACTTTTTGGTGACAAAAAAAACGAACTAAGAGGAGAAGCAAAAAAAGTTATGAAACTGTTAAAAATAATATTGTCATTTACTAGCGTGTGATAGTCTCTAATTAATAACGTGCAAATCTTATGCATTTGTGGCTTTGACTTTCAATTACTCACTCAGTGTATACGGTTTACAAATGTGCCGTTATTTGATGTAAAATGTACAAGAAAACGTATCAACAGTCAGATAAAAAAAGGAAAAGGGAAACTCTTTTTGATAGGAAACAGAAATTGTAAAGTGTAGGACTTCGATTAAGTTTAGAATTGGACCAACGGAATTATTTTAGAAGGGATTGAAAATGTATTCAATTTGTTTAGTCTATCTGAGTTTTCGAAATTTGCTTAATTACTTGGAAAGTCGTTATATGGCGGTAGTCTTGAACATTGACGAAACGATTTATTATTTCTAATTTAACGATGGTCACTACCAAAGTATGTAACATTGTACTTAATGTGATGGTATACTACTAATTTTTAGCTCATTCTGACTAAACAGTTTTTCTTGTGAACTGTAAACAGCAGTGTTTTTAATCACGAAGAGGATTTACGTTTTAGGTAGTGAATTATAAAATTAAAGAAACTGTAGCAATGTGTCTCTCTCTATTTTCTAAATGTTCGGATTCGGACATGCCATATTTACATGACCTCTATATATATAATCCATTTGCAACTGTTCAATAATTATGATCTATATATGACATGATGTTTTGTTGTAATTTGTTTACGTCGTATTGTCATCAGTTTTTGAATTTACTTTCGTAAAATAACTGAAGTGACAAAAGAAATTAAGAAAGTATTCAATTTTCCTTTCAAATTTATCGGTTCTTGGCGGTTTCGCATCTAGGTTAAATTTTTAGTTGCGAAGCTTTCTTAACAAAAATGTTGAGCCATCAATATCTCACAGAAGTTATTGATTAATAATATGAGTGTCCAGGAATTTTGGGTTACATAATGTTACATTTTATGTTCTTTAGGCTCATTTAGGTTTAAATTCTTGACGTAGAAACATTGAAAATCTTAAATGTTTTCCGATGAGTTTAAATGAAGAATGAAATGGGTTTAAGGGAGAACGCCATCAATTGGATATGAGAGAACAATATGATAAGATTTTTTTTGTCTTTCCCTCATTCGAAAAAAAATATTTTGAACAGGTGTAACAATCCTCAAAAGAGTTAGTTTCATTCTCATTTTCAACTGTCTCTCATTGACTGGATGATTGTTTAAACTGTCTTTGTAAATACGTGTGTGAAAGCATTTTAATTAGAGGAATTGTATAAAAATCTTTAGGGTAATGAATGTCTATAGAGAGTGTACCCTGTTTTAGGTGATTTTTAGTAAGAAAAAGTAAGTAAATACGTATGTATTCCTCAATTAATAGAAGCACAATAATGTAATGTAATTGTAGAGAGTTTTCTTAACGTGTATTTAAGCGTGAAGTTAAATTCATGTGTTTTTGAATTATTGACTATATTAAATGTACACACACAACACTACAAAATGTTGTTAACGGATCATCAGTAGTTTGTAAGGTTGATTTTAATTTCCCCAAGTTACTTGCCTATAAGCGTCAAGTAGTGGTAAAAATTCTTATGTAATGTAATGTAATATTACTTCATGGTATATAAAAATAATATTATTATTATTACAATGTATAATGGATAGCGCTGCAGTTTATTTTAAGATAGGACTAAGATTTACTTACGTGTAACGTTCTGTACTGTAATATTAATATATTATTCTTATTTTATTTAGGAGATAACAATGATGTGCAACATTATATTGATATGATTATTATTGCTACAATAACGATAATAAAGGAAATAACTGATAATTTTCTGGATTTCGTACCGAAACGAAAGTGTGGTCATTTTGAGCTACCAAAATATTTTCCCCCATCGAATACCGAATTTGCTCATGGTGAGGCTTCTTTTCCATCAGATTCCAGATACAAATATGTAGTCATTCCACTTGTCAAGGAATGGGTTTTAAATTATTTTCATCATTCGGAACTGTCCAAATGCATTTGAAATTACATGAAAGATTCATGCATTTCCAGAATGTCAAATATGCGAATGATGTTGAGGTATAAGGATACAAGTATTATACTCAACAAAAATGTCTCCCGGTTTTACAAATCCCAAGCGTAGTTTATGATATTAAACTTCACAATTAACATTTCATAAAAATATTTTGTTTTTCACAGTTTATTTAACTTTTAATGTCCATGGAATATAAACTGGGTATCAAAATACATAATATGGTAACATTTTATAAAAACAAACTACGTTTATGAAATACATTCAACACCTAATTACTTAAATGCTAAAACATTTTTATAAATCTGAGGTAATAAAAGGAAGGGATTGGATACTTGAAAACACATGGCTGAGTATGAACTTTTGGAGCATGATCATAATATTACGGCAAGTTGCGTTAGTACTTCAAAATCTAGTGCATTTTTTAAATCTTTTATGTTACTGCTACCACTGCTAAAATGGCAACAAAACTCAAAATAAACCACATTTATAAAAGCTTGAAAACGTGTTGAAGTCATATTTATAAAACTGAGTTGCTCACTCACTGCACAACTCTAGCAAATAATACTTTCATACATTATTAGGAATTGACAAATTATTTCGGTGTCTATTCTTTAACTTTCTGAGTGAACCAAATAAAATAAATAAGCTGCTGTAGTATATCTCTAGAGTGAACACAAGAACATTTGGCATTAAAGCACCCCTGGTCTATTTAGGTTTAGGACATTTGTGTATGGTGAATCAACGTGTTGTATTGACACTGATTGTCTCTCATCATCTCGCAACATGGCATACGTAGTTTTATCTTCAGCTATAATCCAATATATGTAATTCATAATGTAGTCTACGACGCTGACTACGACTACGGAGGATTAATTTGAAATGCGAGGTAAAATCGGTCGAGGACCGATGTCGATAGAGACTGATAGAATCAGTGTCTGACACGGAATACATATTTCTAGCATTGTTTTGTAGGATAGGCCAGGCCTAACTTTGGAATACTTTTACATATTTAAGCAGCACTATAATAATAGAAATAACGAATAATAGTAGTAGTTTTAGTGTAAAAATGAATTCATGGTATAAAAATATTAAGGGAAGTTAATTCGTATATCGTATTGTTGTACGTACTAATGAATCTTAAAAACTAAATAGTTTATGGATTTTCCAATCTTGAATCCGGTAACCATCCTATAACTTGATGGCAGCGTTGGCTCAGCCCTCCGTTAAGAAGAGAATTGAAAGGTACAAAAGTAATCCGTTGAAATACACGAGAAAGTAGCGTTGCTCAATTCCAAAAATTTTGTCTCGCACAATTGTTGTTCCAGGTCTACAAACCAAAATAAAAAGTTGGTTAGTTGGTTTGAAGAAAAAATCAATAATTGGAAGTTTGGTGAAGAAAATAGTTTTTATCCTTTAACTTCTGCTTCACTCGTACATAATTACATTGGCAAACATTATGAAGCGAATCTATGCGAAGACAAAAACAAAAGTACAGGATGAAACATTAAATGAATGTTTACTTACTTCGGTCTTTCACTGTCAAAGGAAAGAACAATCATGCCGAAGATTGTCATAATAATCCCAGCAATTGCTGCTTTAATATGTTTTGCACAACAAAGCTCGTACGTTTCCCCAGTCTGCTGCCAATAATATTCAAACTGCTGCCTTAAATTAGGCAAATACTGTTCTGATATTTTTCGTAGCTCCAGCATCTTTCTCAAGTTATTAAGTTACTCAGTATATATAACCCTGCTTACTTTTGATTATACCTACTATTTCACTCCAGTAGCAAGTAAATAGAATTCCTCAAGGAATTAGTCTTATAACTCTGAATACAAAATTGAGTTTGCAATTACCACACAAGTATTTTGGTTCTGAACATACGAGTAATTGTGCAACTGCTAGTTCACACAATAGTAAACTTTCCAACAAGACATTGAAGAAGAAATAATGTTTTATATGTATCTAGGAATAGGAATGCATAAAGTAAACATAGTCATACATACATGCACATGCTCTACTGCCTACTGCGTAGGCTGATACATATACAAAGAAACCCTGTAATCTCTTTATCCACCGCTTCGAACAGAGCTCTACCACAAGTACCTCTGCATATATAGTTCTTCCAGTAATAGCTTGTTGTGGAAGCAAAAATCATATAAATGATCTATATACGGAGAAACATTCAGGTAAGCAAGAGTAAGGGGCCGGGTTCTTAAGCAAAGTTTTGTAAAAAGATTAGATTTACCTCACAACCTATAACTACTACAACTACATTTTATATGGGATCTTTTACAATTTCATGAATCCATATAGCTTTCTTTCCATTAAAAACGTAATGGAAAAAATATCAGTAATGCATGTATCGTGTTCACCATTCAAATAATATAGTATAGAAAAACGCGAATAACGTATGTAACCCATTTCAGACTTTCTGACTGGGTACTTTAATAATAAAAACAGCCTCGACAAATTTTCATTCTCTTTCAACCAACAAGACTTGAAGGGTTGAAGGTTTTTAAGCGGTACCATACATTTTATTGGATTTAAACGTGATTTATGGGCGACTTAAATGTACATTACGTACACAACATTCGTAAACGACCACTAAAAACTATGTCTCACCTTACTGAGCCTTTTAAGCTTTCCATTCGAGCTACTAGCATACAATTTTCATTATGTTGTGTCATAATATATAGTATACACGAGATTAAATGCGAATGTCTATAAAGCCGTAAGGCACGAACTTTCTGCTCCATTTTCCCGACAACATGGTCGGTATCAGCGAGTGCAATGCGTAAATTTTCTGTAGTCGTTGTTTTGCAGACTCTAGCAATTTCTCTAAAATTTTCACCTATGATATAGGAGAGCCTTACCACTTCCAAACCTTTTTTTCTCACGTTGTCCCATTTCCTTATATTTGGGTCTGGCATTTGCATCCATGGAATAGCTTTCGTTTCCATTTTCAGCTTTCAAGAAGGATGTATATGTGCGAATTCTAATATATAATGTATCCAAGTGAGCCCACAATGTTGCAGACTTGACAATTATTTGAGATTCCACTATCTCCGATTTCGTTGAGAGCTCCCTTGTGTATGTATATAGACGTTCGTAAGATCAATATGGACAGGGAAGGGTTCCTACCACATGTTACATGTTTCCTTACTTTTGCAATTCAGGCCTAAACAACGAAGGCTCAAGACATAATGCCAGATAAACATTCTAGAAATACAATATGAAAGGTACACACGGTCGTGCAGAAATTCGCCATTAATATTAGATTACATCATCTAGAGCCCAAAAATGCTCTTTACTTTTACTCATTCCTTCGTATAATTCACTTAAATCAATCCCTTTTAGCTCTTGGGTTTACCTCCATCAAAACTCACAGATATTCTCATTTTCTCATTCATTCGTGCAGTGAAAGCCCAGCTACAACAATATACAATCGTCGTCTGTAACTTTTGCAAAATATTTACTTATTCAACCTCAACCCAAAGCACATCTAAAAGAAATAGTGTGTGAAGGATTAATATTACACTCCTTTTGTAAAAACGTAGGGTAGCATCCTTTATAAATATTTAGTATCACTAAATATAGCAAACGTCTATTATAAATAAACACGGAAGCGTGAAAGCTCGCATTTACATTAAAAATAAGACTAATACCTAATAGTAGTGAAAATGCTGTTCCTAACACTGAAATTTCTGCTCAAGTATTATCATACCATTTGAAGAAACCTGTGCTAGTTCTAGTCAAGTAACCTCTTGTAAGCTTACACCTACTGCTTCTAAATTGACGCCAATTCTCAATCAATAAAAGTGCCATATATTTCTTGAAGAAACTTCAGGTAAAAGACAAAAGTGCTCTATATACATCGTATCAAACCGTGTCTTAAAATACGGAAATTACATACGCCATTCTAGAACGAAATACCGCTTATCTTACTAACATCAACTAATATGTATGTATATACGTAGTCATATAGTCCAGCAGACATCCCTTTGCATTGCAAAATGAATTTGGCTGCTGTATAATAATACGACTGACTGCCTTGAGTAAAGAATTACTTGCATGACCATAATATATTCAAAGGAGCAATATATATTGTTTTGTGACCGAACCTAACTCTTCAACGGGCATACAGCATAAGCGTATGTATAATATATAAGATTTACTGCCAATTCGCTTAATAACAACTTTGCTTCACAACATAGCACAAGCAAAATAAAAGCAACTTACAGTCAGTTTCATGTTCGTCTTCAGACTGCACACAATGGGGACTACAGTGGAAATCCGGTTTAACAAAGACACCAAGTCATACTGGGCTGGAGAGATGGTAACTGGGAAAGTAATTGTTGAGTCGGATGACGAAAAATGTCTTCGTCTTATTAAAGGTAATTGTAATTAAAACTTATACGTTAATTATTGTAATTTATAAACTTTTGAGAATAGTTTATAGAGGAAAAAACAAGTTCGTAGTCCAAAAGCAATCAGAATTATGATATGCTAGTCATATAGTATCTACCTGTACAAAGATATACTTATAATACTATTCTTTACTCGAACAGGGTAATACGAGACATCGCCTACCGTTACTAATTGTAGATACAAGAGCAACATAGTATATTATTAGAAGGCATTTTATGTATATTTTTATGAAGAAGATTCATATAAGGTACAACAAATGGGAAAAAAATTTGTTCGTATTTCGTAGGGTTGCGTGTCCGATGTAAGGGAACTGCTACAGTGGATCTGAAGTTTGGAGGAAGCGAAACCGTTGTGAATTTTGTGGATGAAGATGCTAAACTATTTACTGGTGAGAACTAAAATTACATTATAACATTCACTTCATGTATGAATTGACGCTTGCCACCGTGATAATTAGATTCCCTTCACTTTCACTCCAACTTTTCATTTGATAAACTTTTTAGACAAATTGGTGAAAACTTCTAGCCTGAAAAATGATGTTAAAATCATTCGCTACGAGTATCCCTTCCAGTTTCAACTGCACAAAGATTTGCCATCATCTTTCAAAACACCTTATGGCAAAATGGAATACCTTCTGAAAGCATCTCTTCCATCTGGGGCTTCTATATCATACTTTGAAGGGAGAGGTTACTTCAATGTCGTCGGTATACTTGATCTAAATGCGAAAAAGGCTTACAGACAGCCAGTCGAGCTAAAGTTGGAAGCAACAATGACAACCCTTCTTCTTGGTGATTCTGGAGTTGTCAACTTTTTTCTTAGCATTCCACACAAAGCATATGCAATTGGAGATAATATACAACTTCATCAAGAAATCGATAACAAAAGCAAGCAGCATGTAAAAGCAAGTATTTCCCTCATTCAGGTACTTTATTCAATCAACCTCATTTTTGTTTTGTATGCCTACACCTTCTGGGTAAATAAAATTGATGTTTATAAGCTAGTTTCCGGCCTATGATACATATACTTCTTGGAATAGGATGATTTGACATTATAATGCTACGAAATATCAATTTAATCTGATAATTTTATTTCAGAAAATTACATACCAGATAATGGGATCTGTACGGCTTGACAAGGAGAACAAAATGAAAATAGTAGGAAAGGAAGTACCACCGATGACAAAAGACATATGCACAGATCAAATTTTTGATATTCCAGAAGTACCCATCTCATCAGAAATACGGTTAAAAGCACGAAAATAAAACAATAAAAATTGCCTACTTTCTGAAGGTATACAGTCTTCCCTATTTCTCAATTGAATCAATAACAATTATAGGAAAACCGCTTAAAAAATGACGGTATTGTGTAAATGTTTAATGTGTATCTACTTCATCTCTCATTTATGCCCACATCAATTTAGTACGAAATTGTGAGCCGGTCTGGATGGACGAAGAAGCTGAAGGGATACATCCCGATCATAATCGGATCAATTGGCTTCAAGCAGAACAATAACAACGTAAACGTATCTGCTGAATCGCTTCAATCGCTTGATTCTTTATCCATGTAAGCGCTAAAACCTCAAATGTATTATGTGAGACATAAGAGAAACAATATCTGATAACGAAAGGTGTATACTTTTTACAGAAAATCATCCCCATAACTGTATAGCTGAGTACTTTCTGGGAAAGGTCAAAGGTGAACTTCGGGGAAACAAAACATCCTTTTCAATTTCACGAGCGAGCATTTGATGGCAATTATTCTCTTTTCTGACCCCAGTGTCAGAATTCTGTGCTATGCACTTCCTTTTGCTATGTTGCTAAACGTCGATTCTTAATGAACGAGATTTTCTGCTATATGCAGCTAATTATGCTTGTATTTATGTGAAACAAGCCTATATATATCAAGAAGTGCAGCAGCAATACCTAAAAGTAAGTAATTTAAGCTAACGTTACACGTGGTAATGACATATAGAGAAATTATGAATTTTAATATTATTTAAAGAGGATAACTGTGATTAATTAATCATGAAAGGAAATATTAATCTTTTTGTAAATCTAACACGTATTAACAATTTGGATGGAAGAAAATTACAAAACAAAACTTCTAATAACTTATTAGAATTGGAAAGGAACTTTGGTAATAATAATAATTTATTGCTCATATATTTGCCTTGGTTCTACATATTCTATAACACTGATACACTTGCGTATTTGAAGATTTGTATACAGCATTTAGCCGGCATTTTTATGATTGCTTTGTCGAACAATAATTGAGTAATTCCACATAGGTGACGGATACACTTTTTAATTAAAATTAGTTTACACGCGTTACACTGTAGCACCAAATGGAAACCAATTAGTAGTGAAATTAGCAAAATGGTTCAAGAATAAAGCGTGTTTCTTGGTACTCGATTGGGCCTTGTAATAAATATAGAATAAAAAATATCGAATCAAATGGTTAATCGAATCGAATGCTTCCGTATTAACACTAGGTAAAATTGCACATGTAATAATATATGCTGTTTAAGTAAATTTATGATGAGTATTACTACCTCTTTTAACCCCACATTTCTCGTTCCTGCAATAGATAATTGGACATTTCCCCAACCTTTCCAATATTATGCAAGGCCAAAATTCTTTAGACTGATTGTGAGTTAAGCAAGTTACATCCCATTGTGTTCTTGAACACGTTTATCTCTAATCTATCTAAATCGCTTGAATAGTAAATATTTCTCTGGAGCATTGTACTTCAGTATAGACCTGCCGATACCAACCCTCCTGTCTAATTTAAACTGACACATCGGTAAACAGCTTCGTGCAAATTAAATACTCATGTACGGGTTGTACAATGCATGAGTGACGGATCGATATCTTGTAGTTGAATCTGAGTAAGTTTACGACACGCAATCGCATATGGCACGGATGACACAGATAGGAAATTATATACGATTTATGAATTTGGTAGATCAGCATAGATTTTGATTGTATATATGGATAAACCGAACGATAAAATCATTACATCTAAAATTTGAAGACTATGTGGACAAACAATCGATGGTGACAGTTATATAACAAAACTAATCTAAAGTTTCCTGTTTCCTTCTTATAAAGTACCTTTTGTAGTAAAGTCAGTTTTTGTATATTGGATGGGGAGTCGCCAAACCCTTCACAATTTTCAATGTTAATCCTTTCGACCGTATTAACATAGAAGATAGTAAATGTTTTGCATGTCTTTCATAAATTCTCTTATAAACTCTCTTACCGTTATTTATTATAAAACATAAAATACCTACGTCGAATCTACAGAAAGCACTTGTGAATTTCTTACTGCATTGTAAATTGTAAGGATATTGACTTGTTATTAAATACGGAATGAAAATAAAAGAATTTGTTGATTTTAAGTACATGAAAATGTGTTTCATGTTTGGAAAACGTTATTGTACCCAATATCTTCATGGTTGCATTTATACTACTACGAATATCATATACAGTTCTCCAGTTCCAATCCTCCCAATAACGAAATCATGATGGTATTTACATGGTCTATAGTGACGAGATGATCGCATAAATATATGTACCATATTGCAGCTCGTCTATTCATTCTTTGGGCAACACTTTCACTTTTTTTTACCTGTATTCAATCAGAAACAGAATCCGATGGGAGATTCTTACTACCTAAAATATGGGAAGTTCAAGGACGTTTTAACATGGAGAATTATATTGCGCAATATACCTACCTCTACAAATACAAAAGCATCTACCTACCAAAAACGAAATGTACTTTCGATTTTTTCCATTTAGATGATTTCTTTCAGTAAAAAATAGGCATCGCCCATCTAAAAAATAGTATTATCAAATGATGCATAATGTATGTAGAAAGTACAAACTCAATACTGTACACTGATGAAAAACTGATTTGATGGAAGAAGTGCTGCTGAATGATTGTTTACATGAGACAAACCTGTGCGTCCAATATGAATGATGACTGGAGTAGTGTGCTAAGGCTTTTCTTGCATAAGATGTAACAACTTGAACCGAAAACTGAGTGACGGAAGACTATAAATACGTTTGTGCATCACATAAATGAAGCTTAGTACCGTGTTTTCATCAGACTACAATCAACTGTACTACCAGTGTGTTTAAAATGTCATGTTCCTTTAAATTGTTGCTGCTTTTGGTAAGTTTTATCTAAGCTCAGTTTTCAAATGTGTACAAGGCATAAAGGCAGGATGCAGTAGCAATTAAATAAGTAAGTGTTAACAACTTTTTTATGTTTGAAATTTCTAGGCAGCAGTGGCAGTGTCCTATGCTGTTGATGTGGAGGTCCTGAACGAAGGCTTGGTATGATAATCTTCAACTTTCTTCAATAACAGCTAATAAATTCCTTGTTGTGTGTCTATTATCCATTCATTTAGTAACTTTGGTTGGTAAAATATTTATTGTAGACAAATGGTTCCTTAATTCTACCAAACGGAACAAGGGCTGGGCGATCGTTTTTGACGGATCTCCTACGACACACTCGTTTACCCTTTGTGGTTCGAGAGATTGGTATGATCGAGTGTATGGGAGCTGATCACTTTTTTGGAGGAAACTTTTTTGAAACTTTACTAGGACCTGGAAATGACTTTGGAGGAAATTTCATTTGTCAGCCAACTTGTGGAGGCGAATGTATTCCGAATCAAGACATTGGAATAGCACCAATTAGTCTTTATCCATTTGGTTGCAGATGCTCACCAAACCGCTGTAATCAAGAAGGACCTATCGTAAGATTACCGATTGCTTTTTCTTATGTATGATTTTTTGATGAATTTTTCATTTTAAAATATTTTTCATTTTTTTCGTATGTACAGATTACCGATTTACCCACTGGAATCTTCAAGGTTGTTTGTGTTCGTGATACTAGGTATAAAAACGCTTTATTTT
>JAANSM010001423.1:0-18747 GCA_036850725.1 Orchesella villosa
ACATATTTACTTATGGGTATTAATGGCAAAAAGGTACCGGGAAATTTTTTCCGGACCTCAGGATACCGGGAAGGAAAGGTTTTTTCCACCACCGATATTGACTAGCTTTTATACCATCTCTCTGACGTACACAAGCACATAATTGGAATCGCAAGCAGCTGGAATAGCAGGCTATGATAGTGCAATAATGAAACGAAAAAATAAAAAAACTGTGGAAAAATAGTTTTATGAATGTTAATATTTGTGATTTCGAAAATAATGACCTTGTGCGTACTTTAATAGTAGTAGTAGTTATGTAATAGTAGTTGAAATTTCTTTAAAAAAATAGGGGACATTGTATTTGAGGAGAAGTGTATTTTATATTTTAAATGGCATGTCTCATAGGGGTGTTTATCATGGTAATTTACGCATTTTTCTATTTTGCGGTTGCACCCTTATAATTATCACTTTAATTATTGACGTTATTAGTTGACAGAGTAGGTTTAAAAAATAGGTGAAAAATATTTTCACATCTAAAAAATATGCAATTACTTATTGTATAGAAATTATTTATGTAACTACAATTATGACCATGACTGAAATTGGCAGCGCAGAACAACTTGTATAATTTTTTGCGGCAAAGTCCATAGTTTTTTCAAACTCATTTCTGCTAATGTTTTCTTCAACCACAGTCGATTACATGCAGGCATCTCTTTAATTTTTTAGCCATTCAGAAGTAGCTTTACAGCCTTATAAGAACATTGGTAAACATTATTTCCGGTGCTTTCATATTACAACTTATGTATTTTGTAATATTTCATCTTTTTCAGTGGGAAATCGTAAATTGGTACTTTCACCACGGTCCAAAAATTCATCCATGATACCGGAATGAAGATGTTCATATTGGTTTCATACTAGTTTTTCAGAAGCTACTACTATTTNTTTTCAGAAGCTACTACTATTTCTCTTCATCCACTCCGTTACTACTTTCCAAAGACATTGACAAGTAAATTTATTTTGAAATATACTTGCCTGAAAACAACTGTAGTAGATGTAGTATTACAAGTAGCGGCATAATTACATTACGTTTTCCATCGTACTTCAACACAAGAAGAACATTTTGTATACTATCAACTCAAGAAGACAGAGGAGTTGGTCGGTTAAAGGTCGAATGAGCAAGCCCCTATATTGGTATATAACAGCGTGCTTGAACCGACATAAGTATGCATCGGATCGATATGCAAATGCGGTTAATAGATATTGGAAGATGAATGCTGAATCGATTCGAGTTGCATCGACTCAAAATAGAAATTCTATTAACTTCATTTCAATCCAGATAAAGTTCTCGTCATGTAACATGTAATGTCGTTCTCAACATTCCAAACTTCTAACTAAAATAAAGCATCGCAGCATTCACATAGTTTGAACGAAACAGCATCCTTACACAATCGGATGGAAGCACCACGATGAAACCGAGACAGACAGGAAGCCCGCTTGGGAGCGGTTGAAGGGGATTGCATGTATGTAAACACACCATATAAGTAAATGTTAAAAAGACATCATTTTTGCAACTTGGTTGCTATCAAGTTGCCATTTCATCAGAAGGCTACACTATGAAATCAAGTAAAATATTGAACAATATACACACAAAATTATGTTGGTTTAATATATTTCCGTAGCGATAATAACAATACTGATAAACGCATCAAACTAATCTCTGTAGTCTATGCTGGTTAGTTAATGCAGTTTATAAGTTGTCGCGAACGTTTTCACATCACTGCTTGCTCATAATATCTACCACCGTAAATTTAGTTAACATGTAATAAAAGTTAGCAAGAGATCCACAAGAGTGGGTAGCTACAAAAGACATTTACAATTTACCTCAAATACATTTCCCCAGACGACACAACTGTGTTCCATAACGCGTGCTGTCTATAGCAATGTTTTTCCATTCAAATGGAAAAAGTTGCAGGAAAGAGTAGTCTGTTTTTCAAGTGCTTAAGCTATTGAATGGGAGTTATTGTAGCATGTGAGTTTAATGTAATGCGTGTATTCCAAATTTTTGCAACATTAACCAATGCACATATAATAATACGGTTTGTATATAATTTCAAGTAGAAGAGCAGTATAAAAACGGAAGTTTGGAGTCGTTGAAGGAATAGAGGCATCATGAAATATTTTTTACTTATTTTTGTTCGTCATCATCATAATCACGAGCATGAGGAGTAGGAACGGACTTCAAGTACATAAATAGAGTTGGAGTACAAACTTTCTCCTGTGTGAGAAGCGAAACTGAGCGTACAGGGATGATTATGTGAAACTATGCGCGTCATATATTTTACAAAAAAAACACCAGTCCTCAACGAAACTATATATAAAATACAACATTGTCATTAGACGCATTTCTTTGTAGACTCGTTCCTCTCATACACTTCACGGTTGAGGGAAAGAATTATCACGCAAAGACAAGCAAAAGATGCACTCACGGAGAGGATGACAAGACGCTTGTTTTTATCTTCGTCTTTATATCCTACCGCCGACCAACCTCATCATTACAACCACAACGTAAATAGTTGTGGCATTTAGTTTTTTCTCTCGTCATTGTCGCTCTAAGTCGTTTAGACGTTAGTCCATAGTTGAGTCAGTGTACTTCACTCTACTTTCATTTATATACGCATGTACCCTTTTCTGTTTTCGAGACAGTGCTTTTGAAGTTTTCTCCTCGTAATAATAATAATATAATAATAACCAAGTCATGAAAAATATATACATGTGAACGAGCGGCACATTTTTTGCTTCTGACTGCTTCTATTCTCCATTTGCTTTCTTTGGCCCTTTAATGCAACATTCCTTATTTGTTCCCCCTGCACGGAATAGGAGAAAAAGAAAGCAGGCTATGCTATGTGTACATAACACACAGAGAAGAGATAGAAGCAGAGAAAAAAATAGACTTAGGAATGATGCGAAAGTGAGGAGAGCTGAGAGAAGAGAGGATGTTTGTGCTGCTCCACTCGATAGCAAAAGAAAGTTTTATACTCTCTTTCCAACAAGACAAAACTATCATACTTTCTTAACTTTTTTAATTATCAACTGCCAGCTGACTTTACTTATAATTTCATCGACCAAATAATAACGATCATGCCGTTCTATTCAAACATGTACAAAAGTAAATGAAAACTATGCTATCCATACCAATTGAAGCTAGAGTTGGACAAAGTGTCATAAAGTAGATTTTCGAGAATAAATTCACTGTCTGAGATGGTATTTGAATTCTTACTGTAGCTTCATCTGATTACAATAGGATTTCAATTAACAGATATTTTCTTTCAAAACTTTCGTTTTTTGACTGTCTGACGACAAATTTTACACAAATGCGGTTGCAATAGAATTTTTATAAACGATTTAAAAGTTTTCGATTAGATAAAACAGTGGAATAATCTCTAACTTTTCGATGCAAACTGCTTCATTCCAAGTAAATATTCTATGGCTAAGGTAAACAAAAATTTAACTTCACTAAAGTCTTACAAACCTATTTGAACAGGATTCATAGTATTATCAGCCACGCATGGGACTTAACAGTACTGGAGTTGCAGCGGCAAAAATATTAAGTATAATTTCACACCGAAGTTACTAAACATCATATCGAATGAACTCGAATGCTGCTGTTTCACGTTTGCCTTCCAAATGTCTGGATTTATTATATAGCTTTGTATTCGAACACCACATTCTTTGGACTAAAAGATGATTCGTTGGTTTAATATGATGTTAGAAAGAATATTATTTTAGATAAATCTGCGCTATAAGTATTCTCAAAGATACTTTTCAGTAGTATATAGTATGTTGTTGAACTGTCCAAAGAATGATGGTGCACAAATTGTGTTGACATATCAATGAAGGATGGCATGATATCTAATAAGTTCTGAGTTCCCAGTGACCTCTCAGGAAAACATGTGTTTTGGTAGCATTAAAGTATTTGTGAACTCGACTTTGGCGCAATTGTTTTTAAAGTATTTTTTCTAACGTCGCGTTTGCAGACTACTATACTGTTTTTGGAATATTCCATAACATACGAAAAGGGTTTGATGGAAAATCTGATTTCAATTTCAAGGCTGTTTCATTTGCTCACGCAGATTTTGGATAAGGGAAAAAAGGTTCACCTACTACACATATATGGAAGTGCTCTATTTACGCATCCCATCGTCGTTGTCTACGTCTGCGAATTACACACTCTGTTGCAATTTATAGCTAATCGAATTTTGTCGTTTTACTTCTGACGAGCGTAACAAAATGTCACACTCTGTATGTCTGTCTTTTCGGACACCTCATTTATCCCAAATGTTGCTACAGCTACGTTTGTACACCTTCTCTTAACACTATTTCATTACTCAGTATCCTTCAATTTCATTTTAAAATAACGTGTAACCCTTTTTTGGATTCGATTTTTATGCTGGATTACGGCAAAATACTAAATCATCTAACGTTTAATATAATCCTAATCATTATTTATAAATAAACTTTCGCAATCAATCGGCTATAGTAATAAAGTGTTAAAAAAGAATTTCACGCTTTAACAAGATAAATTCATTCCAGATAAACTGTCTAAATGTAATTTTCCCCTTCCACTATCGACATGGACTAGAATTTCATCAGAATTCTCAATCATTATATTGTTGCTTCAACCAGTTGTGCAAACTTCGCACATATCGAATGAAACTGTGTTAATATCTAACTCACGCCCATTTTTATTTTCTCACTATCGATTACTTCAGGATAAGGCACATTTTCCAGTCGACTCTTCCTCGCAGCACAATCCCATGCAGTTGCAAGATAATCAGTTTCTCATGTTCGGAATGATAAAATGCATTTCTTTTTTCATTTGAACCCAGGCACAGGAAAGTGGGTGGTTGCTCTACAAATATATATACCCACTTAGTTTCCTACACACCATTATTATCTATAGGGCTTAATAAGTACATAGTTGTTTTTCATATCATGTTTTTCCACCAACATTTATACTATATTTTCACCTCTAGCATTTATTCATCCATATTACAAGAGAAAAGGATAAAAAGAAAATTGGTTCATTGGAAGTTTAGAAATTTGATGTACGAACGTGTATAGGAACGTAGTATATTCCTTGTACAGTCATCCAATATAAAATGTGAGATTACTAGCAGAAAGTTGGAAATGCAGCCAAAAAAAGAGAAATTGCTTCTTGAAAGAACAACTCGAGAAAATAGTCTTTGTCCCATATTTCTTTAGCAACTTCCCCAAAACTTGTATTTGCTACAAACAAACCAACTATAAACCTTTTCCAACATTATCGTATTATGTACCATAATACCTAATAAACTTCAACTGTAAACTCAAGAAAACTACCATTTTTGAATTGCGAGTACATTCACGCAATGTTTTCGTAGTGAGAGAACCAACCTCATTGAAACTAGCCTCATTCATCAATGTTGAATAACTATATATAGCGAAAATATGAAAACGGAAGCATTCATAAAAACGGTTTGCAGTTAAACTTAGAAACCTGTAAGTCAAAAGAAGGCCCTTTTTAATGCAATTTGATAAAAGAAATGTTTTATGTAACTTGAATTCCAAAAAACAAATCGGAGTGTTTTTGCTACACACTATTTTGAGTTACCCTTACTCAATTCTTTTCAATCAAACCACAAAAGTATATATTTCGATGGTATTTTTGTTTGCATAAAAGTGTCACGAACGAGAAGACCTAGACCTAGTCTTTAAAAAGCAAATTACTAAAGGCATTATACAAAACATTGAAGAAAAGGAAATAAGCCTTTCGTGAAGAAAACTGACATCGTAATGTTTAGTGCAGGCTGAATTGGTATTAATTTTCTTTTCATTCCTTCTCACTTTAGCCATCCAAAACAGAGTAAACAGAGAAGGGAGCCGAGCGAGAGTGACTTAGAACAATATTATTGTTAACTTAAGCTTGCAATAAAAACAACATCAATCCAATTAAAATCTTTCAGCTCAAACATACATTTTGGAGTATAATCCAACAATAAAAACATAAATGGCACAAGGAATCACACCGTTTCTTTCCAATCGTTCAATTTTTATAAGTGTTGCAATGAGTGATGATAAATGCGCAAAAAAAACTCTGGAAATACCAACATCGTCTTCATTGTAGGAGGTGATGAGATGAGTTTTCTATATGGCCATTTTAACTTAAAGAAAAATAGATATTCTTTAGAGGTTATATACGATCTCTTTTTTCCACCAAGGAAAATAAATGTTTCTCAAGTGTGAAAAAGTAAGTTGAATGGTTCGGGTTTGGTGGTTGGAAAGAGTAAAAAAAAGTCGACACCATCAAACATCAGATGAAGAAGGTAACATGGTGATGAGAGAAAAATAAAGTAGGAGAACTCTTCCCATGCAGACTTGAAAGAGTTCTGAACAAACACTCGGTGAAAATTGTTTTCATTTAACAGTCACTCAGAAATTTCTTATTAGCAAAATTCACGAGTATAAGCAGCTTCTAAGATGTATATGCATACATAGATTTATATACTCCATATTTTTGGCTGAGCTGTTACTTTTTATAATTCCGATATAATGTAGGCATCATCATTAAAGATTACAAAAAAGTACAACATTGCGGTTTCCGCGAAGGTTATAAAGTATAATTATTTTTTATTCCTTTCTATGGAATTGTAATTGAAGAGACATTAAAAGTGAGCGAGTCAGAGAATACAGAGTATAGTAAATCTAAAAAAGTACAACATTGCGGTTTCCGCGAAGGTTATAAAGTATAATTATTTTTTATTCCTTTCTATGGAATTGTAATTGAAGAGACATTAAAAGTGAGCGAGTGAGAGAATACAGAGTATAGTAAATCCATGCCTATGTTCCTTTTCCTCACTAGCTCATCACATCAGACCCCAATGAAAAGTAAGAGCAATGCAACGGAGTGTTGGTAGCACTTGTGAAATTCGCTGAAAAAGGGAAAAAGAGTTTCAGCTGATTTCCTAAAGTGATTTTGTTTGACATTCTTCCATTCATGAGTTGGAAAAGCAGAAAAGGGGACGGAGAGAGAAAGTTCACCCAGTTCTTCGGCTTTCCACTATGTTTCAATCTTTTTTATTGATGAAATAAAATGAATGGGAAACCTATGTACACAATCTAGCTAAGTTATAAATCAAAGAAAGTAGATAGAGTATGGCATGACAAGTAAAAGCTAGAAGTACCAGTTTTGATATAGTGTTAGAGGCGAGAAAGCTTTTCTTCCATTTTTGAGAGGGAGAAAGGGCGCACAACTGACAGAAACCCTGCGTGAATGGCACTTGAATGTACATAATCTACAATATATCCGTTATTACTTACATTTACAACGTTTGGTTTGGAATCCTTCTTTAGCCGTTTTCCCCTACTTACTTCCATGTGCAACTTTAGTGTGTACCGATCTGAATTCCTTATTATATGCCGGCGGCGGCCTTCGTGCCCGAGAAACTGTGTAAATGAATGCAATGTGGAATATAGATGGTATTTTTCTCATCACTTTTCTTGCCCATTTTCACTATCACAAAAACCTACAAGTCTTCCATGAAGGAATCATTCAACAAAAAATGCTCTGCTAAACATGAATATCCTTCCTTTACAGCCACTGCACTACATATATATTAATAATTTATACACCATTTTACGACTTTTGGTCACAAACTTGTTTCGTGGTATAAATAAAAACGAACAAATCGTATAGGGAATTCAATACTTCCATCCCAATCTTTCTGTCTCGTAATAGACCCCACATCACTGACGGATTCCATATTATTCCATCATTACAAATGTCTAAGTATGTATATACTAATATGTGTATATACTGCACTAAAGTGCTTTCTATCAACATCACCCTCGTATGAAAGGAATTGTTGTTATGTGATATACTCATAAAAAAATGTATCATCATAAAGAATAAAGTCTACACACTTGAGCATAATTCCACTCGGATCTCCTCTCTATATATTCAATTAGTTAATCTATTTCATTTGCTCCAGGATTCATATCCGCTTTTAAGCATCAATATCGTTAATATATAACTGCAAGTACAAATATTATGATACAACCACTACAAACAGATAATTTGTCAACGGAACGGGAAAAGGATATTATGCTGGAGGACCAATCATATGAGGATTAAATATGCTGCTGAGTTTAAGCTGTAATGCTTTGTGCTCAAGCCTTTTGAATGGGACAGTTTGCAAGAGCCGATATTCACTAGAGGAACACCAAAGCCGGGCATATTATGGGCAGTTTTTTATGATGCATTGTTTCATTTCTATACACTATTTGTGCCAACTTGACCGTTAACATGGTTCTGCAGGGCTCTCCGTTATTGTGAAGGACTTACTACACTTTGTGAGGAAAATAATGAATACATTGGTTGAATACGATGTTAATGGCAGGAAAAGGAAAGTAAGTAAGCTGAGGGATATCCTTGAGCATTTCAAGTACTCAGTTAATGAATAGCATATCATATTCATGCACTTGATCCACCAACATCCCCTTCCTCCATTACACAACATGAAACTAGAACGTGAACAGATACAGAGAGGAATTGGTGGATTGAACAAAAATCAAGAAGGAGTTAAAGCATTTTGGGCTTGAGTTTTCCATTTTTGCTTCTGGATAGAAGGATTTATTATATTGATAGGGTACTTAACAAAATACTCCTAAATCCATAATACTGTGGGGATTTGTACATTGAAAACTTACTCAACATTATATTATAAACTATCTCCGTAGAAATACAAAGACGATCAAAGAGCCTGCCATGAAAACTGAACAGCAATTTGGGTAGGGAAAGTCGGAGAGTAGAGAGCTAGGAGCTTCACAATGTTTAATCGAAATTCATGATTCTTTTGTTTGTCTCGGCACAGTCTCTAATATTAGAAATAATATGGTATATATTTTTCAAAGGAAACCATTAAAGTGAGCTATAGTTTACTTTTTCCAGTTTGCTCTCTATGCACACAAATTATATCTTCATGCATGCAGGTTTTTGCATGTTATTAGTCTATTTTTGAGAGCTTCAGTGCACACAAGAGGCCTCTTCTTACTGGCGTGTTGAAAAATAAAGCTGTCTTTTCATGTTTCCCTTTGTTGTTTGAAAGACAAACATACACACTCCAATCGGACTAAT
Source organism: Orchesella villosa (assembly GCA_036850725.1). NCBI lineage: Eukaryota > Metazoa > Arthropoda > Collembola > Entomobryomorpha > Orchesellidae > Orchesella > Orchesella villosa. The sequence goes on from JAANSM010001423.1 coordinate 9,152, forward strand.
ATTTTCTAACACTTCCCCACATGTGTATACCTGATATATTTGCGCATACACTTTCTTAAAAACCAGAGCTTCCCTTTTCTCCATGGTGCCATGGCGTCTAGTTACTTTAGCTAGTCTTTTCTTCCTCCTCTGCTGCTCACCCAGCGTGGCAGGGGCACGAACACAAATATTTACTGAGCAAAGAGAAATAAGAACTGCAGCTCCATTTCTTTCGATAACAAAGAAATATATATACTCTATACATTTTCCAATCTTTTAGATTGTTCTCTCATTATAAGCCAAATGGAGATTGAACAGAAAGAGAGAAAGTTGGAAAATGATATGTATTTACCGAAACTTTAAAGGGGATACCGTAAACCCTCTTGTTGTTATAGAATTAGTAATAAGCAGTATTTTTTCTAAAACACCACTACACCAAGAGGTTTTTTTAAATCCCTCGTGTATCATATGAAAAAGAAATATAGTGAAAGTTTGTGAGTCCTTCTGCTAGCTTAGCCTTGCCATATCTATTCCGTGTTGTTTGCGGTGGAATTCGGAAAATGTTCGCTCGTACATTAGTGGCAAAGTAGGTATGCAAATGTGCAGTCGAATGAAATGATATAATGGTTTGGGTATGGCCAAAAAGTTCAAAAGTACAGATGTTATTTGGCAGGATGAACAAAGCTGTAACAAAGGTTTGCGGTTCATGTATCTAGCCCATTTTCACATAATCTGGTGAGCCCATTTCCAAATCGGTTATGCAGTCCAAGCAGCATCAAGTGCAACGATACATGCATGATTATAAATAAATGCATTAGCCCGTCCCATTACTGTTTTCCATTGTATCGACAAGGCAACACTTTCAATTTCAGCTGAAGAAAGGTTCATTCATATTTTTGGTTGGAACTCAACACCAACTTCCAAGTTGCTTGAATTCTTCATGAAATATAATTCATTTCAATATACATAATTACGTAGGGAAATATGCTCCTGCTTCATTTGATTTCGGTTACAACATTAAAAACTTCATAAAATTGCCATGATATTATCGTTACAATCGCACAATGATGTTATTACCATCAAAATTACGTGTGCTAGACCAAGTCGTAGAGCTGCGTATCAAATGTGTATGTGTGCTGTACATTGCAGTCATTTTCTAACGGCAACATCTCTAAAGTATCTTATAAACTTTGTTCATTTATTACGATATCACGACTTGTTGTGAAATACGATATTTGCATGCATACCCTTCCCTACTTGAAAAGACGAGACTTGGGAGAGAGAAGCGAGGAAGAAAGAGACGACTGTTGTAAAATAACATCTTTCATTTAAGTACAAAGACAGTGAGAGGATTCTTGCTACTGTGCTTAGTTGATAGTCATACCCGTGGATATCATCTTAAGTGAATAATGGCAACAAGACAGTTTAAACGAGATACCACTACTTCTACTCAACTGTATAAATTTCTATGGGCTACTCCGTTTGTACACAAGTCCTACTATAATGCACAACAGACTAGTGGAAAGAAATATAGAAGTTTAATGAGTGAAAGTGAAAAGGAAATGAATGGTAGTAAAATTAGCAATGATACAGAATACAAATGCATATAGAATGTTGAATACGATGCCTACGAATGGCTCTTCTCGTCGGCAATGAATTATTCGAGTGTGGCAGTAATTGTGAAAACTGTTTTCACTACACCAATGCATACAACCTCAGAATGAGGGCTGACTTGTTTCTCCACAGCACAACAGATCCCTTTCAACAGCCTCCCTATTTTCGTGTCATCTGAAACTTTCTTGTGTAGCTTTGGGTGTAGAAACAACAATAAAATAATATTCTAAAGAAGTTATGTTTATATGTAGGTATATATATATATACTCTCCTTTTCACGCACATTATTATTTTTAGCGGGATACACTAGATAATTATGGTCGGTGAGCACCAGCTCCATTTTCCGTCTAGCAACTAGTGGCATTAAATTCATTGCCACTGCTCGTTTTATAACATGTTACCTGTTATTAATGACCGCCCTCTTAATCACATCTAAGTTTTATTCAAAACGTTGTTGGTGTTATATCATGACAAAACACGTAGCTATACACCTGCGTGCATACTGTAGATTTTTCAGAATTTTTTAAAGCTATAGTTGAAGGCATGCGTGAAATAGGTCAAACTATCGAAGGAAAGCTATATTCACAAGGGTTAATGTAATGCAAGTATAGCTTTCCTTCAGGCATGAGCAAACACAAATTTTGTGTGTAAACGTGTGATGCTATTGAGATAGGTCTAATATTTTTGTTGTATAGGCATGGTTCACTCAATCCAAAACTTATAATAGTTGATGCCTTGCAACCACTACCATATTAATATTCTGTGTAAAACAAACAACGGAGATATTCATTTCAAAGGATGGAAAATCATTTGAAGTCTTCTGCGTTTCGATCCGACCAACTTTTATGAAAGGAATGCAAAACCATGCTTTGTAGAAATTCGAGATGAAATGCTAGCTGATTTATTGACAGACTGTAAAATGGAGCAGGCATTCCTCTCCACACCAGCGTGAATGTGCGGAGACCAACCATCACATCATTTTGTCATGGCATCTGTGTAGATAGGACGTAGAGTCCTCAACGTTTATCAGTTAGGGCTTGTTCTCTGCAATAGGGGCGGCAGAAACTGAGGAAAATAACTCAGAGAGCAATTAAAAACTTCTAGACTTACTCATTCCCAACTAATCCAATTCATAATGGAATTTTCAATGAATAAGCTGGAGGAGAAATATATTGAGTCTGGTTCTGAAAACTTATACTCATACACAAACGAAATTGATAGAATATATAATATGCTAGAATCTTGTGTTCTCAAAGTATTGTAGAAAATTTTTGGCGTCTACCTGAACCTTAAGCTAATACGTGCGTCACTTGTATTTAAATAGAATATTTTTAAGGCAAAATAACTAATGCATAACGTTGCGCATTGTCTCCCTCAAAGAGGTCTTCTTTTCAACAAACGGAGCCGTATTTGCACAAAAAGAAAAGTTTTCTCCAGCCTGAAAAGTCATATCTTCATCAAAAGCTGGTTTGCCCGACGATTATCATTTAATGTCTTAGTTTAAAATGTGTGGTATGGCATCCGTTCCATCACGGTGCAATGCCACAGCCGAGTTGCTAACCATCACCAGGTGGAGTATGGCCAAAGTCATTGGGTAGAGCAGACTTATGTTTTCCGTGTACGACGCAAAGACAAAAAGTCACGACGTACTAATTCCAGTGCCATATGTCATCCCAGTCTCCTACTCACCGCACTAGCAAACGTGTTGCAATTCTGGTGAAAGGAGTGTAAGTCAACCCATTAGGGTACAACAAGATAAGCATGTTAAAATATAAAAGAGTTAATAGTAAACGGCTCCCAAAAAATTATGCCATTTAACATCCCAACCACAAAGTCAGTTTGGGATCTGTTCCATCGTTGGGATGTGTCACTGCCATTTTACTGCATATATTTTAAATGTCAGGGAAGAAGGAGTAATTGTCTTCCGTGTGAGTGAGGCAAGCAAGAGAACAGTTTAACCGACATTCCGTCACACACACACACAAAATCCGCATTTCTCTATCCTTCCATCAGCAGCGGTCGACAGGAGCAAACGACATGGCATTTGGTTTGAAGAGGTGCTCTTATAACCAATTTTATGTATGCATTCCTTCCTTGGTGCTATCAGCACCAACCACCAACATTTATTGAATTGCCAGCGGAGTCGTAGGCACATGCATATTATTATTGTATGTCCCTGCCTTCCCATGCCAAATATCCTAGATTCCTACCTTATCGCATCCCATAACCATATGGCTTACGCTCGTTTACATCCATCCTCGCTCCAGTTCTCAAAGTATTCTTAGCATTTTGTCATGTTATCACTGGCATGCATCCCCCACCATCTTAAGTATACATACATGCATAAGTAACGCGTTGGGAAAATCGAGATGGCTCGTAAACATTGTTTAATATATTCATACATGCAACATGCATACATAGATATAACCCTTGAACTCATTCAATATATGTACTTTGTGCAGATTTCAAGTGATAGTGAGAGAGAGAGTTGGAGAACGAAAAGACAGTATACACATCCTTGCATTTGAACACAGGGACACACACGCTTGTGTGGGCCAAAGTTTATAGGAACTGGGGTTGACTTTTCCTCTCAGCAAGATACAGAACAGGAGGAACAAGTGAGGAAGAGAGAATTTTTTGTCACGGAGTCAAGATACAGTCACAACTAGGCTTTAGCTCGAGTAATGCTTCCTGATTCGAGTGTCAGTGAAAAGCTGGGAGAGAAAGAGGAGCAACTGTTACTTTGACTCGCTCTTCCTGATGCCACTAATGCTGCTTCCTTTGAAATCTAGCTTGAGCTGAGTTTCTCCCTGAAAAATCAAGCAAGAGTCTTGCACACTCTGTTGATGATGATGATGGTGATGCTTCTGATAGCTATGATTGTGTTGATGATGTTGAGGGTGTATACATATATATGGCTACACAGGAAACTCCACTGTATAAATACTACGAATCGAACACTCTTTTTGAAGTGCTACGGTACTGACTAACCGTTGATTGTGTGTATGGTTAAAAACTCAACAACTCACTTTTCAACTCTTCGTTGTTACCATGTGTCTTTCCCTTGAATAGTGTGTGCTTGAAACTCGGGTTCTTTGACTGTGAAGAGACTGACATGGCGTATATACACTTTTCTCTGGCAATTCATGCCAGCAAGCTATGCCCAAAGTGAAGAAAGCGGACATCTAGACAGCTTATATGCTAATCTATGATCAACACTTGTAAAAGTTGGGTCGTTACTCACAGCTATTCCAAGTGATAGAAAATATGTATGTATATATAGCTACAGTAGAAGATGTGTGTGTATGTACGTTTAACTTAACGGCAAAATGTATCCAGCGTAATGTTCTGCAATTTTCATCCTAGTCGTTCCCGTTGCTAAAGACTATATGCAAATAAAGTGGTATGGTGCTACACTGGAAAAGTGAGAAAATGGAAAGAACCAGCATATTTTAAAATTAGATTGCCACTAAGTCCGCTTTTGTTACTACAAATATTCATAATAATACGGTACTTTGCATGCGTTCACATCTCACAAACTCGTTCATACTTGATGGTCCTAAATACATTCTTCCGTGTGAAAGACAGAGAGAGAGAGAGAGAGAGAGGAAAGACGAAGAAAATAGAAAGAGAAAAAGCCTAAGGCCAACAGCAAACAGAAAAAGGAATCCCATCAGCTGTCACCCTTTCCACCCTGTTTCATTCATACACGAGGAATCCATCTCATATTTGGCTTTTGCTGGAAGGCGTTGGTAAGCAGAAAGGAAGCTCATACAGTTTCACTGGAGAGAAGACTATGTAGGTGCCCATTCCTCTGTGTGTCACTCTGCAAGCAATTGAATTGTTGGAAAACAGTCACATCACATCAACAGCAGCAGTCGCTGATATTTCTAACATCCTACTGACTGGGCTTCATCGTCATACACCTGGAAACTTGATTACGATTTCAGTTATTATAACATATCTTCCTCTCCTAAAAAGAAGTCCAAGACCAAGAATTTTGAGCAGCTTTCTTCATCTCAACTTCCAGTTTCTGTCGACAGATATGAAGAATTCGAGAAAATATGAATCTATATTTACTCCACACAAACATGAAAGCAATATTAGCTTCGCTTTATGCAACCTGAGATGCATACAGATATACTGACGCGAGAACCGCCCACCCCAGTAGAGCTATCCTTATCATTCTTATATGCTCACCCAGATTTAGCAACGTAATACTTGGATGAAACGAAGCTCTATATTAATAATAGTCTTTATGCAAAGCTCAGGTGAAATACTGGAACCAGCGATGGTGTCACATTCACTTCTGCTCTCGTACACTTTGCTCACGGGGACTCTTTCCGGGCTCACTTATCACGAGAAATGGGTAAAGATTCTCTCACTCCTTCAGTTTACCGAACGAATCTCATTTTATAAGAGAATATCTGTTGCTACAAACACACAAACCTTCTTCCCATTACCAAAGCAAAGTATAAAACTTTCAAGGATGCGAATTTGCATTCGACGAGAAACGGAATGCAGTGCAATAATAGGAAGGTACTTTTTGGCTTTGGGACTAGCATATATTTATCATTTTATGGTCCCAAATATTACAAGAGAGACATTTATACAGCATCTCATTTGCAGACTTCCACTACATTATTTCCCCCCTGCAATTTCATTCTCAGTTTCCCTTACTAAAATCTAAATATTATTTTCCTGTTAGCACACACTAACTCCAAGTAGTTGTGTAGTGCCTAAGTTTGTCGGGTTTTAACTGTTTTTAATTTAGTCTCTAGAGCAAAATATACGCTTCAAAATTGCTTTTATATTGAAACTACAAAAGTATTCATATAAAAGCCTATCAGTTGGTAGAATAAGGCTGCATCTTTCGGATACTTTCGGTAGTGGCCAATATTGTATTGTCATCAATGACAGTTATTCTTTTGGTGCATCCATTTCATTCGAGACGCGTCTTCCATTTATGAATTTCCTTTGAGTCTGTGATAGAGAACAATGGGACGAGGAAATACAAGTTCTTTAATAACCCGTATACCCACACACCAGCTGTTACAACTCGTTGGATACCTACTGTGACTGAAAGGGAAGTAAGTGGTAATATCATTGTCGGCAAATATTTTTCGCAGCTTCCGTGCCACGAATACATATCAAATAACTTGGAAAAGGGGAGTACAATGGTAGGCTCTTTATAATCGGTATGTGTAGTCTTACTCTCTCACTCAACAACGCGTTCTCATTTGGGAGGAAAGGAAAACAGAGATGTTGAGACACATCAGCAGCGAGAGGACACAGAGAGTATATAAAATAGATAGCTCGACGACGAGAAGAAAATTAGATTTGGAACTTTGGAAGTGTCAGCTAATCCCAATACGCTATCGAGTGGTTTGGCTCTCACGACATGGATTTTTAGCCACAGTCATGCATGAAAAATTACAGATTAGAAGTCTCAAAGCTTCCCCAATACGATTAGCTTGACGAAGCTTATACTACAATTTGAAAGTTAACGTGATAGGTTGTAAAGGGCAAAGTGAAACAAGTAGAAAGTTGGATTTTCTAACTTGATAAAAAAATGTACATCCAATTCAGCTGCATTAATATACGATTTGGATTCCCAGGGATGAAAAGGGAAACGGAAAGATCAAGACAGTGAATAGAATTTCCAATGAGTTGGTTGACTTTTTTCTGTAGTCCTAAGTATTTCTTAGTGGCCATTGTTTTATGTAATTCAAAGGAAAGCGCATGATTCCATTAACCAAACTAAACCATAACAATGTATTTGTATTGTTTCATTATCAAAACTGCTTGTATGTAAACATTGGGTTGGGGTACGTTGAGATAATCGTATTCTTTGAATACTTTGAAGCGCTGCCAATGAAGCTAGGGTAGGCGTCGCTTTATATTGCATACTTTGAGCTAATGATGTTACGTTTATGCTTGTAAAGTATCAAAAAGTTTTAAATTTAATCGAATTATTACCCATAAGAATATGATAATGGTAGGTTCATGATTGTTTTACCTACCTAAGTGAACAACTTACGCAAACCTATAGAAATGTGTAAAAACATGTAACAATATATTTGTATTGTTTCATTATCAAAACTGCTTGTATGTAAACATTGGGTTGGGGTACGTTGAGATAATCGTATTCTTTGAATACTTTGAAGTGCTGCCAATGAAGCGAGGGTAGGCGTCGCTTTATATGGCATACTTTGAGCTAATGATGTTACGTTTATGCTTGGAAAGTATCAAAAAGTTTTAAATTTAACCGAATTATTACCCATAAGAATATGATAATGGTAGGTTCATGATTGTTTTACCTACCTAACGGAACAACTTACGCAAACCTCTAGAAATGTGTAAAAACATGTACAACAAATAATGATCGATGCAGCGCAGCATGCTCCCTTTTTTCTAGAAATGATAAAAGAATTGGCTCTGAAACAAAGAAAAAGTGGAAACGTAACAAGAAAGTTGCCATCAAACAAAAAGCAAATCTATGTATGTCTTCACATGCCATCAAACAAAGCTAGATGCTCTGACCTCCTGACATAGAGGAAAAACCTGTGGGACTCCACATGCGAAAAAAACAACGAGTTCTTGATTTCAATTATGAAACGACATTGTTGAATGAGCCTTCATATCTATACCGTATATAACTGTCGAGCTGACAAATAAACGGGGAAACTACACATGATTGGTGACAAAAAAACGGAGACTAACTAGACAAGCTGTTGTCCATATAACAAAAACAGCAGAAAATAGCAGGAGCACAGGAACTAGCAGAGAAATCTACAAAAGATGTATTTAGAATTTCTATTTTAGAAAAGAAGGAAAAGCATGTACGCATGCAGCCCAAGGAGAACTGCAATGAAAAGAAAAGACATCAGCAGAAACATAAAAAAGAGATGTGAAGAAGAATGTTGGTCCACTTTAGCGTGAAATGATGGACAAATAGGCTTCCTTCTGCCTAAGATCAATTGATGAAGGTCGATAATGTTGATCGAATAAGATGGGATTTTTTTTTCTTCTCATGGTCTCACTTTTCTGTTGTGTTATATACACGAATAGTTCTCGCCGTTGACTGGTGATACTCTATTCTTTGACACAAAAAATAGCAGAGCAAGAAAGAGGAAGCCGAGAAAAAATGTTGGAAAAAGGGAAAAATTGAGCTGGTGAGAAAGAACACACAAGCTGTTATTCTCTAATGGTTTCTAGTTTTCTCCTATTGTCTGTGTAAACGTATCCCTTCCTCCACGATGCACCATGCTCTTTGCCCTACCCATGTATTGCAAAAGATTCATATCCTACTGTCTCCCTTTTTCTCGTCCTTCTTTCCTACTAGTGAGAAGTTATCGCTTGGAAGGTAATGTTACATCACATCACTACATAAAACTGCACACTGCTCCGTGTTCATGAGAATGAAACTATGACTAAGAATGACTTTTCCCATTTCGCATACGAGCCATCTGACGTTCCTTCTTTGCAAACGAAGATACAAGACTGTACTGTAGTAAACTCTAGAACGTAACAAAGTTAAAATTTCCGTAGGTACTTCACGCATTATGTAATATGACCTAACTAAACCCTATCAAAACAGTACTGGGACCACTAGTTTTACGATGGGGAAAAAGTTAAAATGGTGCTATGGAAAACTAAGCTGAAATGCTATATAGGTAGAGAGATAACATGTGATGTGATGATGATACAAAAAAAACTATCAATCCAGTTAAATGGGCTGACTTATTATAACGGATAAGTCATACATTATGTAGGATAGTTGCCTGGGGTCGGTGATTACTGAGAATGGAGAAATAGCTCCCTTTTTTACCGCTTTTCGTTTACTTAGTTAGTTATCATGTGCATGGCCTAACAGTCTTCATTTCAAAATTCAAATGTGGCTGTAGACGGGAATGTGCAACTAAGCACATACCGTGTGTATCTATATATACGAATATGTGTTTGTATTATTTGGTACTTGATAAGCGAAAAATGGAAACAAT
>JAANSM010001424.1:0-18745 GCA_036850725.1 Orchesella villosa
AGATGATCACCCTTCTCGAAATAACTAAAGTACACTGGTTGTGGAGGGACTACAGGGGAAGGAAGATGCGGAGGGTTCAGCGATGAGTCAGGAGCTTGCACCACGTCCGCTTCTACAGGTGGTGTTCTTGTAGTACTCACCGAAACAGAGTCACAAGACGCAAACCCGATAACATTTGAGGAAACTTCGCCACACACAGTTTCTTCCTCGACCTTGTGAAAAAGAAAAAAGGGAGATTAAGAAGCGTGTCACATTTTTCGTAGAGTGATACTCTTTTTAAGAGAGTGTTTTTTCTAGGCACACCTTGGAATGAGAATCAGGCTCGTGTTTCGTCTTGGTCTTCTTTGGTGACGATGACTTAACCTTTTTGGACTTGGACCGCTTTTTTCCTCGGAAGTCTATATCTGAACACAAGGAACCATCGGGAGGGACGCGACCGGGAGGTGGATTGTGGGTGACGACTGCTGTTTCCTTTGCATCTTTAGCGTGGTCACTAGAGCTGCCCACACGACTAGAATTGTGATGAACTCTTTTCAGAAACAGATCTGCATTGTTTGAGGTTGCTGCAGGCGGTTCTTTTATTGTCTTCGCTCCCTTTTCACTAATAATGTCCTTCTCTATCTTTATTACAACCGGAGGAGGGGGTGGAGCCAAAGGTGGTGGAGGTGGAGGCGCTGGCATCATATTCGGTTTCCGTTTCAGTTTGCTCAAATTAATTTTCACAACAAGAGATGAAAGGCTCTTGTCAGACTTGCCAGGTACCACCTCTTCCTTAACTTTAGCTGCAGGAGGAGGAGGTGGGGGAGGAAGAAGCACTGATGGGGCATATGGGTTAGAAGACGCTTTACTTGTGGAAGCAGAAGCGGAGGCGGAGCTCGCAGACTTTTGGTTTTTCTTTCCGTGTGACGCACGGGAAGAAGCGGATTCTTTCTCCTTGGTGGAGTCGTCCCGCTTTTTGGATACTGTTTCAGTCACACTGGCACCTGCAGAAGTAGCACTAGCATCTAACTCTCCGTTGTGAACATTGTTGGAAACGGTAGCATTCTCTTTGCTCTTCTTTCCATTATCTTTGGCTTGCACACGGTTGGAAGCAGAGACTCCAGCTGTTCCCACCACAAGGCTCGGAACAGGATTTCCAGTTGGCGCTGTACTAGCAGTCGTGCTATTGCTGGCACCATTACCATTGGTACTCGGGGCTCCGGATGAGGGAGACTTGCCTAACTCACTACTATCACCTCTTGTTGGACTATCCAACTTTCTAGAAAGGAACAGTCTTCGTATTGTATCATTCTTGTTTCTATCCTGAACTATATTCTTCTTGTTTTTATTTTCTGGCGATGACTCTTCTCCACTCTTTTGTGCGACACGTTCAGCGGAAGACGAGCTGCGTTTACGCTTTCGCTTCCCAGCACCAGTAGCATTGGCAGCTTTCTCTTCTTTCTCAGCAGCCGCAGCAGCTCGGCTTGCTTCCTTTTTAAGCTTTTCCGCATCTTCTTCGCTACTACTACTACTAAGTGATTTAGTTACCGGGTTGTTGGTCGAATTAGGAGTTTTAACATTGTTTGCGATAGGGGGTGGTGGCTTCGGAGGAGTATAAGGCTCCGGCTTGACTTCGACGGTACTCCTCGTGCTTTTGCCTGTACAAAATCAAAATCAAAAGCGTTAACATTTAAAATTATATAATTGATTTTCGCTCTTTAAAAAACCTTCTTCTACTACACTCACGTGTAACTGGAGCTACGACAGTTGGAGTATCCAAGGGACTAAGAGATTGTGCTTTATTAAGAAGGGATGTAGAGGAAACAATCGAGTCGGTTTTAACAGGGACATCTCCAGGGGATGTCTCTGAATTGATTGCGTTGACCTGATGCGCGTTTGGTTTTGTGTCCTGAAAAAGAGAGTAGGGGAATGTGTTATTCGATGTTAAATGGAAAAGCTAGTAGTAATAAAACAGGGTTTCTCCAGTTTAGGAAGGAAAAGTATTCCTCGCTTCAGCAGCATACCTTTGGAGATTTCGAGCCAACAAGTGTAGTTGTTGCATTTGCATCGTTTGGAGTGCCACGGTAGTCGTTTTTCCGTATAAAGGACCCAAGATTCCATCTCGTAGGCGAATTCTATAAATTTAGTAACCATATCAAAACATAAGACGTGCTCGAATTGAGTTGATGTAAGTTGAGGAAACAATGGATTTAGAAATTCCATCGCTTCAAATGCAATAATTACCGTGTTTGGTGTGATTTTTGGAATCACAGGTTCAATCTTATCTCCTCCAGTCTGGCTTCCACTACTTGAATCTTCAGATTCAGAATCACTAGTTTCCGACTCGTAGCTAGAGCTACTATCACTTGAATCCATCCTTTGCACAGGGGAAGGCACATCCGACCATTCCACTATCTCGAATTGATCTAATTAAATACGACAAATTATAAATAAACACTTACTTCCTAAGCAATAGGGCTTGTTGTATGTCACGGACTAAGGTAAATATAGAGGACTTCTCAGGGTATGGTGTTTGCTGTGTACACACTATCTACCGCCCAATCTCGGGTTGTACCAATCGTAGAAACGGGTAATCTCACATTTCAATATTCGTTGAAATGGGTAATCTCATTGAACTAGCGGTAGAAACAGGTAAACCTGCATGCTAACTTTTCATAGTGTGCGGTTTTTCCATCATCATACATTCACCATTTTGACCATTTCATCGCTAACTTTTACATCATTTCATCTTTACGCTAATGAGATTATAAGACCTCATGGTTGTCGATTGTCAATGCAGCTATTTTATCGACAACTTTCAAATTAGTTTAATTTGCATAACTTACATAATTAACAAAAATGAATATAATCTCAGTTTCAATTGCTGAAAGATTCTCTAGCTAAACATATATCAATAAATTTAGTTAATGATTAAATTTTACAATAAAGACAGGGGAACACACAGAACTTGTGTGGAAATTGAAACCCCGTAAATCGAGGTAATATGTAGATGTAGATATAAGTTAAGAATAACTCACTGATTCACTATAATACAGGAATAAACAGCTTCATCATTTAAACATCAGCGGTAGAAATAATGCACACAGCAAGCCCGAAAACCTGAACAGCCCTCTAGTTTACATTTAACCACGGTAGTATGTAATATTGCTTGATTATATAAAAATGTGAACTTACTGTACTATTTTTTCTTCACTTTTTGAAGACTATAATATCATGAAAAAATAAAGAGAAGGGTACACATTAGCCATTTGAGAAGAGTGAAAAGTCGGATACATTTCAATAAATCCGTTTCTCAAACATAAAAAGCTTACACGTCGTTGCGTAAATTTCTTCGTATTGGTTTCTTTCACAGGCGTTTGGATTGCAGTCAAAGGAGCAGTAACATCCATCATTTCCTGAATAAGTTTAACAAGTAAAGCATCATTTACATAAATGCAAATTCGGGTCGGTTTGAGCATACACTACCCGTAGGGTAGGTACAAACAATGGCCAGGAGAACGAGCGAGCGAGCCACTCATATAATTTTTTTTACAAAAGCCGACTTTCTTTTCTAAAAGCAGAGTATACAGGTGTGTATGTGTGCTTACGACAAGTAAGCTCACTACAAAAATGAGATGTTGTTAGTTTTACAAAAAGTGACATACCTTTAACATACTCTCGATCTCCAGCTGACTATCAGCCTGTAATTAAACGAACAGAGTCTTTCAGTACTACAAGAAAACAGTGATCATCTCATGATGTGACACAAGGGAAAGCATGCAACATGTCAACCAAGAGCTGATACAGACGGAGACAAACACCGCAAATTCATTTCTGCTTGCTTGTGAACATGCTTCGTGGACATGTGTTCAAGGTAGTTCTGAGTAAGGGTTCATGTCCGATCATACTTTCGATTTAAAATAATACTGAAAACTCAAGGCATTACCTTCACTGTAAGGTACCGCAAAATAACATATACGCGATACTGAGTACTGAGTACTATCCGTCGTAGGAGTTAGTAAAGCCTTAGCAAATTCTGAAAATGCTAATAATTTGTAGAATCGTTAAAATTTCATTGGAAATTTAGAAAAGAACTGAACATCAAAAAATGATGTTTGTACTTGCACAATGTACGAACATACTACATGTTAAAATCATATGGTGAAAGTTGAGAAATATTGTGAATTGAAGCCTAAACGTAGCGTAGTTAAAACTCCATAGACATTTCCAACTTCTTTTTATCCTTGTTTACACGATACAAAAACATTCTTTCCATGTTACTTAATATTTAAATCATGCATTTAAAAGAATATACGATCGTACATATATAGCAACATGGCAAGCACACATAAAATTTGGAATATTCGTATTCAACAAAAAGGTTTGGACATCAAAGGCCCCTTAAATCTTTCTTACCCATAAACAATGTTATTTTACAAGTTCATATTAGTACAGCAGCCAGTTAAGAACATAGACAACTATGCTTTCGCTTGCATGCATTTTTGACTTTCTCCACTGTGACTGTGTATTTTTTCGTGCACTCTTTTGTTAATAGAAGGACCTTGCAAATTTTTGCAACTCCACAGGCTACGATAAAACATAAGGTGGGAATCCAACAACGAACATAAATGTGCAGGTAAAACAATTTTTTATAGCATAGACTAGCCCCAAATAATAGAGATCGTGAAAGGGAAAGAAATTGGCAGACTTACACGTTCGAGAGATGGTTTCTTATTAGATGATGCATGTCTTGAATTTTTCTCATCAGCACCACTGGCACTTTCATGTGAATCCTTATTCAGTAAAGCATTACTTGTTACAGTCTTAGCACTGGAGGCATTAGCATATCCTTCTGAGCTTACATCAGTCACTGTGCTGGGCGCACTACTACTGTTATTAGTATTTAAAGCAGTTTGTCGCACTTGATTATTGTTATTAGCACTAGTTGTGTATCCGGAGGAGTTTGTGTTGCTGTTGTTACTGCTGCTGCTGGATCCGCCAACAGCAGCAGTGCTTTGGGAAGTGTTTGATAATGTTGGAGGAGCACAAGAGTTAGAAGTAGAGTGATTTGTAGAAGAAGATGATGAGGAGTTGTTGTTTGCTAATTGTGATGATGATGATGATGATGATTGGCTATGGGATGATGCTGATATTCCTTTATGAAGCTGGTTTCCAGGTGGCCGACTATTTTGATAATTTGGAACAGCTATGTGAGTAAAATCGTTGGCGGCTAGACTATTATTGGAACCACTATTGTTAGTATTGTTGGAGTTGTTGTTGGAGGATGAGGAGGAGTTGAATAAGGCCCTATGTTGACTTGAGGCTCTTTCGTTTAGTTCATTCAATGATGTGGAACTTGAACCTTGCTGTCCAGCAACCAAGGGGGTGTGGAAGTACTGCTTACTCTTTTCAAGTAAGTTGGCTTTGTCAAATGTATGTTGTGGAGGTTGTCTTGTCGCAACCGAAGTTCCAGATAGTGATCCTTGATCAACACCGATTAGGTTCACTGCACGTCGAGAAGAAGTGTCTAAAATCAAGTGGCGGACCGTATCGAAATTTCCCAATGTGTTGGTTATTTGTGCAGTTGTTGTATCATCCACGGAGGGCTTAACCTTGAACACCCAAAAATTATGCAGTTGCAAACCATGTTTCCTTTCCATCTCTACCTTTACGTTTCTTTTTTTTATTGCAAGTCATAAAATCTCAGTTTCAGTTTACCTTGACAGGAGCATGAAACAAATCCTGGGCACCTACACTGATATCCTTGTCATCATTTGGAAGCATCTGCTGCCGTTCTTGACGCTGCCTCTCCCTCAGTCTGTCTCTGTCTCGCTCTGCAAAAACAAAATCATAGAAATATATAAAACTCGTAAAAATGCAGGAAAAATGCTAAATATGCACAAAATCACGTTTCAGGCAACACACACAACGAAGAATTCATGCAGTTTTTTTTCAACAAGTTACATTCTTACATGTCATTTAACACACACTTTCCTTTTAAACTGTTACATTTTTACACATCTTTTAATAACGTACATTTAGTTGCATATAAGTGCATACTTTCGGCAGCACGCCTTTCATTGTCAATTCATACATACATAGATTGAGTCACAGGTTGAGCTCTAAACATTTTCTAACTTGCTGACTAACTAAATAGTGAACGTTTCCTTTTCCATTTTACACTAAACTTGCTTTCCCTTTTCACTACCTTCTCTCTCTCTCTCGATTTTGTAAGATTTTAAGGTAACTTTGATTTTTAGGAAAATTAATAAACTTTCCTTTAAAATTGAGATTACCTCCTTCCATTATCCCTATTCTTCTCCTGACGCTGGTAACAATGAAAGAGAATTGGACTTGAGAATTTTTTCAGGCAGACAGATCATGTACAATATCCATGCAATTTTTGTTCCAAACACCGTGCAATAGGTTCCCTTACCTTCCTGTTCGAAAGCACTACTTGTGTTAAAAAAATAAGATCCTACTCGTGTCTCCATTTTACGCACTGCGAGGAAGCGTAACCTTCTACAGGAGCTGCCAGAGAGCAAAAATTGGAATTTAAGCCAGTGAACATCAGCACTACAGCAATCAGCAGCAGAGCAGAAAAAAGTGTTCGTTTCGATGAAGCGATGATATTTTTGTACAGTTTCGTATTATTTCACTTGATAAAAGTTGAAAAATAGGATTCCGAATAGAGACAGGTTGACGGAGTTAAAAATTATTATAAATGAGGAGTGCCGTCGGAGGAGCCATTCCGACCACGTTTGACACATGATCGTGTACTTTATAAAATAAAATGTTTTTTCTTTAACAACAAAAAGCAGCAGAGCTTCATATCGGCATACTGTAGGGGTACATACTTATCAGTATTTAAAAGGCAAATCACAAGAGTTCCAAAAGTAACACAATGCAATGCAAATGAGAGTTTAAACAAATGAAGGAAGGAAGAATTTTATAGACATCATATACAGCCTTCTGTATATATAGACACAGGAAAGAGCTGAGTAAGAGAGGCTTAGAGATTCCTCTCCTTCATCATTTTTCCCTTCTTTCTCCACCGTTCGCTTATTGGATTGAGGCAATTAGAATAATCATGATAAGAACAAGTTTCTTTAGGGAACCTCATTTCCATGTTTTTATACACCATGGCTTATCAATCATCACGAAACAAACTAGCATTCCTTTTCATACAAAACTACAGGAGAGAGGAATATTTTATATTATATTGAAACAAGTAGCACTACTTAACAAAAAACATTTTTTCAACGTTCAATCCAATGCTTGCTTGTCTCTCTGTCTCTCTTTCTTGGAATTGAATAAACTGAGTTAACCAACAGAAAAAAATGTACAGAAGGTATGCACAAAATGTAGATCCGATCGATGTAGTTAAGTTGGTTTGGTTTGGTAGTCAGTTAGCGATGGTACGTGGTACAAAACTGAACAAACGTTCATTACTATCCCCACGCTTATGAATTTCTAGCGGCCGGAGAGCGTTTATGTCAATCACGATTCTCACTTGCTAGATTACCCTTTTATTCAGAGAAGAAAAGTCAGGCTTCCTCTTTTTCGCAGCCAGCGAAAAATTTTTGCTAGTGGAGAGCAATAGTATGCAATCCCCTTTTGTTCTTGACTTTTCTCTCTGTTTCTCTCTTTTTAGTTCAGTTTGATTAGCTCAAATGTCACTGAGGTTCTGTCCTCGTGTCTCCTGTTCCCTTTTCTTTTCTATATCCTTTTTACATTGAACAATATTACTTGACGAAACATGATCAGAACCGATTAAGAAACAGAATCAATACTCAAAACTATCAAATGAGGCTATAGGAAACGTCCAGTGTGGTAGGTAGAAGTAGTAGTAGGTAGTCAATTGGTATAACTCGAAGCGATGCAACTTTTATAATACGGAGAATATTAATGTTTACAACATTCTAGTTAAAAACACAAGTGCATACTAAATGCGTTCTCCATTTCATTGTCACATTTTTATGACTTTTTTCTGAGAAAATCTATGTACATATTATATAGAGGTTTGTTTATATTGAAATGTGTGTGATTTTTTAATTACCTCTGGCAGACTGTTTATTTGGAATGCCATCATGACGAGATGAGCCTCGCAGCATATTTTATCAATTGCTGGAACATTGATCTAGGCCTAGGCTCTCAAAGAGTCACAGGCTTTTGTTACTAGGACATCAGTGCGGAGAGAAACTAGTCAATTTTTTTGAAAAAGGAATGATCAGAGTTTGAAGATATCCTTGTGAAGTTTTCTTTTTTTCAGTTCACGTTCAGGTCAGGAAGAGCGTGTGTATGTGATGTATGTGCTGAGGGAGTATGCTGTGCTGTGAGAGGAGCTGGAAAGTACTTTTTTTCCCTTTAGTTGCTCAGTTACGGTGATGATAATAGTCCTTATTGGAGGCTGGTGAAATTTTTGAAATCTAACACGGGTATTGTTTTTTAAAAAAGTAGGAAGTTCAGATGATTATATTCTTAGTGGTGCTGGGATGATGATGATGAGATGATGGTCTTTAGGCTTAGGGAAGTTTAGATTGTTCGCTACTGCTGTTGCATTTTTATTATATTATGCTTATATCTGTTAGCTATCACTTATACTTCATACTCACTTTACTGCCTCTCTCTTCTCTCTCGTCTTTCTTTTCTGCTTTTGATACTTTACTTTTGGCAGATAGATAATATGCCAATGCAATGCAATCCTTACATATTATAAAGTCCACAGGACACTCTTACTTATAAAATCGTAGTCAGGAGCAATAGTATTCATGGCAATATGATATATACTCATAGTATAAGCTCACAACTCGCATAAGTTGTAATGTGGTAGTAGACAAACGTAATACAACGAACCGAACGAACGGCAAGTCCTCTCTTAGAAGCAAGTTAGCCAAGTAAGTGGTAAACTTGTAATATGTATGCACGTAGCATGTACATGGAAAGTACGTAACGTAAAACTATATACTTATATTCTTACTTCTACCTATAGTATATATACAAATATGTATATATCCATTATTATATTTTATATTCCTCAAATATTCTTGCATCTATTCTATCTAGATATTTTTGGTACATATCCGATGCAATACAACATAATCCAATCCAGTCTACATCTCTACATCTCTTTTCACGTCCTCCGTTTTTCATTTCATACGTCCTTACATGTACTATGTGTTTACACAAATATTATATGTGCAATCTGTGGCTACTGCGGACCAAACTCTGTGTTGGGTTCCTGCTCATTTCTTTATACAGTTAGGAATAAAACTTGTATACTCTCACCAGAAACAGAGCTGGGAATCATATCTGTTCCTCTCATTTGTGTGCACCTTTTCCTTAACTTACAATCACGTAAGAAAACGGTTTACATGCTTTATGGAAGGGACCGTGGGATAATAAGACATTTCAACAGTTCAATCCTCGTTTACCTTTGGACCTACCTACTCATCCAAAAAGTCAAGTGCCCCGTCATTCTTTAGCGATAGCATACCTGATATTGCATGATAAAAGTGCAAAGTACCCTTAAAAATCAAGAAAGAGAGAAACCTTTAATCCCAATCCCTTCCTACTTTGTCACCATAAGATATGGAAAAGCATTGTAAGCATTCAAGGGATATCCTTCCTATTTCCGATAATGGGTTTGAATTTGTGGGGTAAGGGCTTAGATGCGAGTCGATGATCCCTTAGGAAATGGCAAAGCATATGAGGTTTTAATATAGAGTCTGGTGGTGTTGCTCTATTTTGAACAGCTTTTAAATGAGCCCAAAAAGATAAAAATATAGCTCCTGTGTCTGATGTCATGTCGGCTAAAGGGATTGACAGTTCGGAAGAGAAATGAATGGATGAAGGTTTTGTTGACCAGCTCTGCTCAACAGAATACCTAGATATGCAAGGGGAATATCATCAAAAACTATACGCGAGCGAACGATGATATCCGTTCGTTCCCTTCTCATATAATATCCCTACGGATCTTTAGACAACGTACACATTTGTATACAAAAGGCAGAAAAGTAAAGTGTTAGTGAGCTGAGCGCACTAGTTTTACAATGGTGGTTTGACGAAGTTTTGGTACATTACATTCATTGCTACATAAGAAGCACCCGTGGTACTTCCTCCTCTTCTTGATGGAGGTGCACAAGAGAAGAGAGGGTTGCTGTCGCTGTTTCTTGCTCGCTCGTGTGCTTTTGCTCTTTCTGTGTTTATTTCCTTTCCATTCTCTCATGCTCGCTCACTCTTTTATGTCTTGTAACACTAATAATATGCCCCTCTCTCTCACTCTGATATGTGGATGTGTGATATGATATTTTCTGATGATCTGCTTCAGTCACAAGAGCACAAAAAGTAGAAAAGAAGTCATATAGACTCTCTCAGTTACTTACTTACATGCATAATATAATACATTTCATACTTAAACTTCAAGCATGGCAAGTAGTACGTTTGCATTAGGAACTAGCAAAGTGAGAGAGCAATAGCAAAGGCAAGCAAATCGCAGTCGTAGTAAGTAAGTAATAGTAAAACTAATAGTAGTACAAGAGAACGGACCAAAATACTTAGAAAACTTTTTCAGCCTTCTTTCACGACAAAAATGTATTCGTTCATGCGTTCCATGGCATTTTACTTGTAATGTACACTTTACTTAGTATTTTACTTTGATGCTCGTCTGTTTTTGCCATTTTACTCCTCTCCTCCTCCTCTTCTCTTCGTCTTCTCATTCACTCATGTTTTTTAAAAGTTAGCCTACAGAAGAAGAAGAAGAAGAGGTATATCAGGAAAAATCATCGCACTTATTGTTGTAAATGGATGAATGTGCCCAAAGAAAGAGGACATGGATTTGATATCATCGCCATCATCATCTTCATCACATCACTATCATATCCTATCGTATCGTCGTCCACATTTACAATCATATACATACATATTATATGCATAGAAAAACCTTGATAATCTAGAGACGTCATATTAATACCTATTCATATCATAAACGGTACATTCCTACATGTGAGCCGAGAATATGCCGATAGGACCAGAGAGAGCTCTACTACTTCAAATCCAAACTTCACTTCTGGTGCCCATAATAAACAACCCACTCACACACACACACATATACAGCTTGCTCGACCGATCTGATGTGATGATGAGAGAGGTAAAAATTGTTGCATTTGTTTTTCCCTTTTTCTTCTACGTGAACTGGAATGATGATGTTGCGACAAGCAAAAGAAACAGAAGCAGCCACCCATCAAATCGACAACAAAACTCTTGTGCCCAAATATCTAAAAATGTTTTTTTCCTCAGCAAAAAAAATACATGATGATATGATGAATTATGACATATATCCATGTACCTTGACAATTTACCATCCTCCCTTTTTCCTATCATATTTGCGACTTATGAGAAAATTGGTACAACAGGTATATTTGACAGCAACATTATAAGAAGGGATATGGATGGCAGGTCCCTTTGCTTAGTTTGCCTGCCACACGCCATAATCTCTATCTCAATTCTCAGCCCTCCAGAGCTTTAATTGGTAACCAGTGATGAAATCAATTCATTGCCTCCCAAATAATTCGTAATGATATGAGTTATTATTGCGCAACGATGGGAAGGATAGTTTGCTGATAAAAATGGTACATACAAAGCAAAAAATGAGAGAAAACCAAGTGTTTTATTAAGTATTATTATTCATGCAGAGAGATTAACATGCCGATGGGGGTATGAGGTATAGCACATGGAAAGAGATGCGAGGCTGTGCTGCAGGCTATTGTAAATTGGAAGCCGAAGGCAACACGTTAATACACTATCCATTCCATATATTCTTTTTGCCCTTTAAAGATTTGCAAAAATTTTTAAGTTTTCACTGTCACGACTCCTATCTATTTTTGGTCATAATGTACAACATTGGAAAGCTCCGAGTTTGAGTTTACAAGATGCAGTTTAATTTCTCAAAAAGTTACATTATATATCGGCAGTTTATCACGTTTTATCGTGTTGTCACACACTTCATATTATGCTGACAACGTAGAACATTCCTGATAAATACTTGGATGAATGTAGATATGAGGATTGGAGCTCGATGCGATGTGTGCTGATATTCCAATGCCAATCCAGCCAGATGAAAAAAGAACATTATGGAGATGAGGCCATAAAATCACTGTGGTGTGTGCTCAATGTCTGAGTGTGTTTGTGTGATGCGCTATGATGCATGGGATGCGCCTTCCCAATTTCATCAACTCTTCCACACAGTTGTTTGTCATAAAATGAGAAGAGAGCTGATGATTTTGTTTTATGGATGTGCAAAAAGGCAAAAATCCTTCTCATCTTTCGACTTCTCCTCCTTCCCTTTAACAGCCTATTTGTTATTTTGCGTTCTCATCAAAATCCTCTATTCTCCTTCAAAATTTTGCCTTCTGCTCAAATCTCCGTTTACGTGATAAATACTACTTACATTACATCAGTTATGATTCAAAGAGAAGGAAAGGAAGCCTTACAAATTCGACTAATATATGCACTGACATACAGCACATAAAAGACACTTTTTTTCTTCATGCATATTGCTCATATAGTGGGCACACATGCTACCATGCAAATTTACTGACTCCTGCCATTTACACGTCCTAACAATAACAGTAGAGATACACGGTAAATCAGTTTATCTTATATTGAAAGTAGCTAGGAGGAGCGTAGTAATTAAGTTCTTTTAGCAATGGTGGAGCTGAGTTTGTCATTTTACGATGAGACTTAAAATTACACCTGAAATTTATAGCTGAAAGCATTCGACAACTAAATTAGCTACAAAATGCCATGTATTGCAACACCCTTAACCAGGGATATATATACACGCTTCAAGTGGCATAAAACTGGGAAGTCGATTTGCGCTTATGGTCTCAAGAAAAGTCCTTCATTTCAAGGAAGAACACCAAATGAACAAGCATTTTAGCAGGCTTAAATATGAAACGGGGTTTACTGCTCAATAAACTTGAAATAAAATGGATTTCCAAAAGTTTTCAAATTATCTATATAATCACAGCCACTATTGCTAAATGCATATGTTCATATAAACTTATTTTTACACGTCGATATTCAATCCTACTTATGACTGATATGAATACATACATAATGAAGGAAAAGGTTTCGGCAGAAAACTTTATGCGATGTCCTATTTCTCAATCCTTCAAAATAAGGTTGAAGGAGGGTGCATACCATGTTAATAATGCTAATATGTGCTGTATCACATTTTGCATAAATCCATAATCAATGCATGTCAAGCGAACTGAGCCAATAAAGCGCCTAAATGGATGATGGAGTAAGCAAGCACATTGAAGATGATGGGTTGGGAAAAAGATATGCGTTTCTGTCCAGTCTTTATGCCGAAGCTTTTCATGGTGATGTTTTTTGTTGGGAAGAAATGTAGGTTGAAACGAAGCATGTAATAAAACCATCAATGAAATAATACAACAAATGTCTTGTTCTATGGAACAAAAGACTGATTAATTATTCGCAATTAAATGCTTAAAAATGTACATGGTTTAAAAACTGTTACAATATTTCCGCAGATGATGAAGCTAATAATTAGCTGTATGCTTACTATTGCTCACGGGAAATAAGAAACTAAGGCAGACTCCTCATATTGGCAAACATTATGCATGGAATGCCGAGTAGGAATGTTCACATTCTCAAGCTACCATATATGCATTTTATATGCTGAGAGTTGTATGCCACAAATCTAACGAAATGTACCATAAGCTCAACGCTCTGAGAAATCTACATGTAATGTAGCGTGCTTGTAAATACATATGCAGTAATTATTTCAAGATGCATCATTTAATTGCACGTGTAGTTTGCGTTTGTTATGTTATGACTGGAAAGTGTAACAGCATTCAGCGCTAATTAATACAAATAATGGCGCTAATGTTAGCGTAAGATCTAATCTATTTATCATTTACTAAATAAATACGTAACATTGAAACAGAATTTTTAAAAAACTTTTAGTTTTGCATTTCAAGCAGACCACTTGAAATGCCTTTCAAATTGCTATTCCATTTTAGGCTCTGACATGAAAAAATGTTCTTTTCTGAATACTTCTGAAATCTGCCAAAATATTACAAATGATGATGATGAGTAATACAAATGAACGCATTCGTGAAATGATATAATGTGTAATGGGTATACTGCAGTTTGTAAACTCGGTTCTAAAATGAATGAATGAATGAATGATGTAATAATTTGGAACTGTAGACGTGCTGTTTTACTATAATAAAACACAATGAGTATACTGGTATACGAACATACAGTATACGATGTTGAATGAATGGGATTAGGATTCCTATGCAACCATTATTCAATAGGTTGTAAAAAAAATTATGCAATTAATACAACTTATTTTGCAAACTCAGATAATGGAAAGTTATCTGAGTCAACAACAGTGAAAGCGTTTGCCTTTGACTTTGGGAAAAGTTTTACACAGTACAATTGAATTTTTCAAGTTCAAGATCCATGAAGCAAAGTAAACTTATTCTTAACTTTTGTATGAATGAGCGTAATAGCAAGTTACGTAGCAATAATAAACGCCATGTGCTGCACCCTCAATAGTACTTTTACTGTTCTACTCAACTTAAAGTTCATATGCCTTGAAAGATGATATATGAGATGGCAAAATTGGTTTGACCAAACAAATCATAGGTCAAGGTCATTTTTTCCAGAAACAAAGCTAGTGCTGTCACACACTTAAATGAAGTTACAGAGAAAGTTGTTAAAACATGCTCTGGCTAGCTTATTTATGACCATTCTAATCATGTTTAAAACTTTAAATGTGTATATCTCGGAAACGATTTAACATTTTTCAACTTTATTTTGGCCAATTAAAACCATAGATCGGTTGGGCTTATCAATTAAGGACTGATCAAAATCAGTTTGACATAACGTATTAAAGAAAAAAGTCAACTAATATTTTCAGATGAAAATCAGACCAAACGTAACTCCACCACAAATATAGTAAAACAATCTCGTAACGAATCGACGAAAACTGTGTTAATAGTAACTAGTTACATTGGAATGTGTAATGGTGGCGAATACTTTGCTAGTATTTAACTTATATACCACACATTAATAAAGAATTAGAAGCAATGATGAGAAATAAAAACNAGAAATAAAAACCGTGTACTACCAACATTTAACCTACCAAACGTTTATCGCTATGTAAAATTATCAGTCATCAATAGACTCTAATGTATCTTAAATCTCATTCGATGACAGGTTGATTCATGTTGATGCTGAGTTTGAACATGTCTATAATTGTTCAAATAAGTTTCAGGCTTAAATCGATTCCAACAATCCTTCACAATGCATTACTACTTTTGACGTTATGGACTGAATTTCAACCACAGCCCGTATGTGATATTCATGGCAATGGCATTGATCGCAGTGAAAGCACAGTTTCATACTTTTTGATTTTGCACCATTTAACGGAGGAATTTAAGCCGGGTTAATTGATTTTAGATGCTTATGAAACGGTTTTTGACAAGAACGTATTTCAAGCTATTAAGTACTACACAAGTACTATATAACATGGTGGATGAGACTTTCACTTCGCCTTGTAGTGCACCAGTTGAAATTATTTTGCTGGAATTACGTCCATATACATATGATAACAATTACAACTTTCACCCTCCAACCAGCAACTATGAGATTCAACACGCTTAAGGAATTATGGAAGTAGAAGCCATATATACCATGTCGTCTTTGTTCATTTCGCATCGGGTAACGAACCGTATGTCAAAATGAACAGCAACTCATTGAGCATCCTATCCGACGAGCTTGTCGGTACCGAAAGTTCCTTTTTACCCACTTATAAATTATTCAACTTCACCTTTGTTTCATGCCCAATACACGCCATCTAATCGGAAACGCTTACACCACCCACCGTCAAAACTGAGCTTGCGTAAAGAAAAACTCTAATCTAACTCCTACCCCGGCAAATAGCACAGGCGTATTCATAAGTAACTCTGTACTTTCATATGAAATAAGTATGTATACCCTCAAACTACATGAAGCAACATGTTGTAGATAGCGGTTATGAAAGCCCCGTTTGCAGTTTCATTTTCCTTCGACATAACACACTAACAAGTAACTCATTGACAACCAACTCGGCATCCTATCATTCAAGGTTTTTTTTACAGTAGCTATGCTGTCACTTGACGAAGTTTCATACAAATAAAGTTTCCTGATTGGCTTAAGCTACTGATTCATTGAGAACTGTAACTGTTAAAAATGCATAAATCCCCATACAAATGTTTGCATTTTATGTCATTTCATTTTAAAATCGTAACTGATTTCATGAAACTACTTATGCAACGGTTGATGCTTCAATTAACCGTTATAATACCGTTCCATTCGCATGTTTTCCAGATAAAAATGACGATTTTGAAATACATGCAAGTTATTTAATTACCACCATGTGCTTATTCTTCAGCATGTTTTGGATTTATCATATTTCTTATCAATATATTCAAATAAGAAGATGCATGTTGCATACATTGGTTACTGTTGTAAAATCGATTTTCTTATCAGTAACAATCGAAAAGACAATCCAATGTTTGCATTTCTAAGTTTGTAGTTTTATGTCAATTCTCAACCATGTTTTTTTGGACTTTGTTAGGTTCACACTTTAATGTTTTCCTTTACATTCCCATCGTATAGTTTGAAAAGAACAGGGAAGCATTCAGCATTGACTGATCTTGTTTACATGATACATATGACGTTAGTTCATGCTGCATCACAACCATCCGTTCTTTTAATCATGTACTGTATTACGCGTTTTCTTGGAGCTTGTTTTCGGGAAGATAGTGCTATTGCTTTTCTTGCTATTTACATACACTACGCTTTTCGCCGCTGCTATCTCCTTTTTTACCCCTTCTTTCCGTCTGTCTGTATGCTACTCTTAGCCGTTCACACATCTTGCGCTGTGCATAGCTTAAGTCATACGTGTAAGTACAATACAATGCATGATTCGAGTTTTAAAAGGTAACACCAGCACTTGCTATGCTATCCCCTACACGTTCACAATTACTACTCACCATTCATCACAATCGTGAGTTCTACTACCTACGTAATGTATGGTCGCTTGGACTCGGTGTGTACGCCGCGGCGTCCTCATGCAATGGAAATGAAGCCCCATAAACGTGTACAAGGTACTGTCGAGTAAATACAGGATTTACATTGTTGGATAGTTTTTCCCCAGTACATTGCAATACGAATTGGGAATGATGCTTCTCCAATTTAAAGCATGCATGCCTTCTGTGGCTGACATGGAACAAGCTTGTGGATGGTACACAGGCTGATTGTACAACCAATGGCATATATATATATATAACCGGTAGGATTGTAAAAACTTTTCCTATGCTTTGGTGGGATCATATTGTTTTGTAGTAGCGCTGGTGTGACGGTGACCTCACGTATGTATTATCAGTAGTCAAAAAACGCTAATTCGCCTCCTTGTCGTTGTGACACTCAAGCTTGATTAGCTGGACCTCCGGGGCTCATTATTTCCCATTGTTCCAAAGACACTGAACGACACAGCTCCGGATTGTTAAGAAATGTCCAGCATATTTTGAGAGAGCATCTGATAAGCGGTATTTTTGTACTTGTGAATCCTTGCGATAGAATAAAAGGAGAAGGTAGTGGAAAGTGAGAGAGAGAGAGAGAGATCCGAAAGAGAAGCCTCGTCAGGCACGAACTGAGTGAGAAAACCAAGTATAATTCTGGAAGAGGAGGAGACTAGTTGCGAAGCGAGGGAGTTCTGCCTTGTGTATCTTCTTCATAATATAGCGTAAGTGATCCCGATCACCAAGGCGGCTAGGCTATCGGTCAACCTAACTTTGTCAATGCAGTCTCAGTAAAAAAAAGTATATATATATAATTCACCTGTTTACCAATGACTTTTTGCAGTAACATTTAAATAGTCAAACATCTGTATCTACTGTACTTAACACGTATTAATTGTGATACCACTCAAGTTCTAGTTTTTCTGTAAAGTGTTAGCGGCTTTGTGAATGGAGACTGCAATAATTCCTGTTTGTTTCGAATTTTACAGATATTAGTAATTATCGGATAACAATTACTTCAGTTTTATACAATGACGGAACAAGAAATTAAAATTGGGGACCTAGTATGGTAAGTGAAAGCGTATTATCTACTAATAAATATCTAATATATGATAATATATGACGTATTTAAGTGCAATAATGACTTGTTAAATAAAATATGACAATAAAAACAAGACGTTTTTTAAATAAGAGAATCTAATTCCTTATTAATCGATGGTTTAGAGTGTTTCTCGTGTATGGCAGATAAATTTTTTAGTTGTATAAGTATCATCAACGATTCCATTGAATGTTCAAATGTGTAGAGTTCTCCCACAAAAATAAATTAAGCTTTAAGTAAATTTTTAAAGTCTAAAGTATATATCCCCCCTGGTCAAATCATATATCGCATTAAATACCAGCATTAAGTCCCACATTTGCTTTCACTCTTAGCTATATACAGAAAATTGAATCGTTATATCATATTCGTTGTCATAAACACTACCTGTTGCAAAAATTAGTTAAAATTTAGTTGCATTAAATGCAATCATGTAATAATACTCTATTTTTTATAATGTATCTACAGGGCAAAGATGAAAGGATGGTCACCGTGGCCTGGAAAAGTACGTTTTTGGTTTAATACCAAAACTGAACACACCATATTTCCAATTCAATATACTTAGCTT
>JAANSM010001425.1:0-16147 GCA_036850725.1 Orchesella villosa
AAATAACACATCAAACTTTATCATGTAACCAGTACCACTTCAATTTACAAACATTTAATAGCTTTTGCAGTGAATTCTCACGATTCCCCATTTTTTTCGGTTTGTAACTCACATGATTCTCGTTGGACATTGTGCGTTGGGAAGGTATCAAATGGTAACTAATTAAGTGTCGATATATCAAGAGGTCAAAGATTCCCGAGTGTCTACACAAAAGAATTTGAGTCATTAAAAAAATC
The DNA here is from genome assembly GCA_036850725.1 of Orchesella villosa. Lineage (NCBI taxonomy): Eukaryota > Metazoa > Arthropoda > Collembola > Entomobryomorpha > Orchesellidae > Orchesella > Orchesella villosa. The sequence continues at coordinate 237 of JAANSM010001425.1, forward strand.
CTATAAATGGCCTCTCTCCATCCATTCAGAAAGGATTAATCCAAAAATGATGAATCAGAAATAAAAAAAGCAATCATATTGCTAGTTTTAAGTTTCCTTTTGTCTTATCAGTTAAAATTTTAATCTTGTTTTACTCAAATGTAAAATTACTTACAAAAGAGGTTGTTCTTGTGGAAACTCACCTTTTCCAGAAATCTTTTACTTTTACAAACTGTCAAAAGTATTAGAATATATCAGCTGAACATGACCACATGTGATATACCACATACACATGTGAATAGCTGTGGCTGTGTTTAGCGATGACGTGCTTGCATAATATGCATATTATACACCCACACCTGTGTATTCATATTAGCACCGGTTATACACACGACTATCGACGAGTTCCAAGCCGGCTACTTGCTATAGACAAGTCATTGAGTAAGAAATGGGAGCGCTTCCACCAACTTTATCAACATGTGCATTGACAATGCATAGTTTACTATTCGTCTCAGCTCTAACACCTCGTCTCATTTGCTTTACCACATAAGTTGGAAATCTGTCTGGGTGAATTCTTTCTTTTAGGTGCTGTGTTCTGCCTGCTGAAAAGTTGAATCTCGTCATCAATTACCCAGTTAATTTTAAAGTTGGAAAGAGACTGATAAAGTGATTACGTAGCTAAAAGGTAAACAATTAAAGTGTCAACTGTATTTTGTATTGTTTTTGTAGTTAAATTGTATGTTTGTACGTAGCTGATCTGTGATCTATTGGTTGTGGATTGTTTTAGTTTGGGCTGAGTGAGTTGGCCATCAATGATCAAATAATTGGTTGCATAAATAAGTGAGATGGTTATTATTTACTGTTAAATTACGATGACTAATAGTTTTTGAAATAATCTTTTAATTTATAGATGGAGACAGAAAAAATGGAAGTGTCAACTTCGGAACGAAACCGTCGTGGGAAAAAGAGGTCTCACTCCTTATTCAGCTGGAGACAACAAGATGGATATTGAAGGCGGAGGACCAACCGAAAAGGTTGGAAAGTGGGAAATGCGCAAGGTACCTGTACCCCCTCATCGCTACACTCCTTTAAAACAGAAATGGAAGGACATTTTCACTCCAATCGTGGAACACTTGGAGCTTCAAGTTCGCTTCAATTTAAAGACAAGAAATGTGGAAATTCGGGCTGGAGAAAATGTGAAGGACCCCAGCTATTTGCAGAAGGCTGTTGATTTTGTCCAGGCGTTTGTTTATGGCTTCGCAGTTGAAGATGCTTTGGCTCTCGTCCGGTTGGAGAACTTATTTATTGACACTTTTGAAGTGCAAGACGTGAAACCATTGAAAGGGGACCATTTGTCTCGTGCCATTGGAAGACTCGCGGGGAAAGGAGGAAGGACAAAGTTTACAATTGAGAACACCACTAAGACTCGGATTGTATTGGCAGATTCAAAAATTCACATTTTAGGATCATACGAAAATATTCAGTTGGCGAAACGGGCGATTTGTAACTTGATCTTGGGAACACCACCATCCAAGGTTTATGGAACACTTCGATCCATGGCATCTCGAGTCTCCCAGAAATTCTAACTGTTTTGTTTTGTATGCGCTATTTTGTATATACGTACCCATCGTAATTGTATGTCAGATGTATTTACGAGTTTCTAGCTGTAGCTGTTTGCAATAAAACGTTTTAAAAACATCCAAATTAATCCTATTCTTTTAACAAATCACATTTTTAGTTTATCGTCGTGTCATGTGGTTCATAAATAAATTTATTGTATGTTAAGATCGACATTTTATATAGACAAAAACACACTCTAACGTTGAGTAACAATTAATCATTTTTCATAAAAAAAACTAACGCTAGAATTATACTACAGCCTAACTTAACTCATCCATATTATGATATTATACGTACTTTCATAAATTCTACATGGTCCTAATGATAAACTAAACGAAATCTAAAACTAACCCTTAGCATTAATGGATAGTAAAGTTTTTGCAATAAATGACGACGTGTGACTAACTAACTCAATGTACACTGCACTGCCTGCCTAGTAGCATAGTATAAATGGAGGAAATTGCATTAATTTCCTACCGAACGAGAACACTAATATAAGTTACACCCTTAATAGGATTACCATGTATTTAAGTAAATGAGTAAAGAATTTACTATCAACTATTACAATTCATATTTCTCACTTCCGTCATATACATATTACATTAATTATAATAATTAAATAGCTTTCAGTCGAGTATTATATGAAAAATCCTTACCCTAAAATTCTTAAGTTCGCTACCTAAATGTCACCACTTTCGAAATCAGTCCAATATTTATCCACATTTAAATATGTAAACTTGTCTTAAACATATTTACGTATATTTTCATACTTATTTCCATATTATACCATACTAAATTAATTGTACCAAATAATGAACGTGTATATATGATTATGATTATGGGATCGGCTTCTTTCATCTTTAATACTTGTGTAACCTGTATATTGGTAAATATCTAGAGTATTTTAAATGCAATGTGGTACTTACTTTAAAGCAAATAATGTTTGCACAAATTCTTCGAACGATCAAGACATTTTATGATGTAATGTGCTAATATTGAATACAAATTTCAAAATCATTGAATGTTGAAACCTTGGCCCTCCACATAAGTTAGCAATTACTTAACCTATCATTCTTATTAGGAGTATATGAAGCAAACTGAGATTCAACGTCTAAAACCCTATTTCCCTTTTCCTACTGAATTACAATGAACCGAAAATAAAATAATAGACTGAACATTAATAACTCATAAAACAAACGAGTATCTAACCACGACCTAGTAAATGTAGCAACGAAAAACGAACGCTTGAAAGAATCTCAAGTCCCCACACACCACAGATCAATTGTAAATCCCCTCTTTCCCCGACAACAAATAGTGGCAGGTAGTCAAGAGCAACGAAGACAGTTGAGGTTACCACAGGTCGACTTGTCGACCCCATTCCCCAACTGACAACCTTTGCAATGACTACTGACTTCATACCGGGAGTGGGCGAGCCACCTTCTCGATTACAGGTAGACCTTGTTGTGTTCCACAAAAGCTTGGATCACATAAAAATCTATTCATACAGTGCTCGCCAGAAATAATTGTGTTTGCAACTTTATACCGGGAGTGGGCGAGCCACCTTCTCGATTACAGGTAGACCTTGTTGTGTTCCACAAAAGCTTGGATCACATAAAAATCTATTCATACAGTGCTCGCCAGAAATAATTGTGTTTGCCAGACAACAAAAATTTTCACCCCCGTTATAAAGTGCCACTATTCTTTACGTAGAGCAGTCTAATTAATGGTGCACTTACAGCCCATTTCCCATCGCGAACCTTTTCCAATTAGAAAGAGACATTTATATTATCTGTGATGCGTAAAGATTTGGGATTCTGACAAAAACCTTAAACCTAACGTCTTAGCCTTACTCAGTCAATCGATAGGGCTACCTGGTTCGCAACCTCATCGTAAGACAATACGGCCTTGTGATAGAACAGGAGGTAGCCAGGACTATTTAAAACTTCATCCCTAGAAGCGTGTGTTATTATATGGTCATCACACTTGAACCATTTGTTAGGTCCGTGTTTAATGTAGGCATAATAATGTCCTCCCTCAAATGACCCGATGTGATTCACTACCGCATACAAATAGTACCTGCAATATTTCAAATTAAAGTTCATTTAGTTTTGTAATGCGTGGGTGATAATGGGCCAGTTCAGCCAGTTGGTTTAGAGAAACATTTACAAATACTAAAGATAAAAATTAGGTTTTACCATCTTCTCATATCTGCATTTCGCTCATGAAGATTTGTTCTTTTCGCTTTACTCTTGTGAGTCGTAAACGGGGTCAAGTCCAGTTTTTCAGGGAAGCGTACACAAGTGTCAATTTTCTTACAAGTGGCAGTATTAGAGTGTTCAAAACGCTAAAAAGAGGAGTCATAAAGTATTATTAATTTGACTTCAGGAAAAGGAATTGCGTCTCTTGCAAATATTTTGGTAAGTAACTTTCACTTACTTTCAAGTGTAAGCAAAGAATAATTGGTAGCACTTGAAAATGCAACTGTTTCGTTGATTCAGTCTTTCTTCCACAATCCGAACATTGAATCATACTACCTGGTCCCAAGTGTTCCAGCTTTACTCTTGTGAGTCGTAAACGGGGTCAAGTCCAGTTTTTCAGGGAAGCGTACACAAGTGTCAATTTTCTTACAAGTGGCAGTATTAGAGTGTTCAAAACGCTAGAAAAAGGATTCATAATTTTTTCATTCATTTGATTTTAGGAAAAGGAATGGCGTCTCTTGCAAATATTTTGGTAAGTAATATTCACTTACTTTCAAATGTAAGCAAAGAATAATTGGTAGCACTTGAAAATGCAACTGTTTCGTTGATTCAGTCTTTCTTCCACAATCCGAACATTGAATCATACTACCTGGTCCCAAGTGTTCCACCCTAGTGTACCTTTTCAGGACGTCTTCCAGTTCAAAAATTGCCTTCTTCGGATCCAGAGATGTGTCAGATATTATATCTAGTGAGGTATCCCAAAATGGATCCACTGTTATACTTTTGTGACTGTAAATAAAATTATCGACGCATTTAAATATATAACATTATTTTATCCTTCGGTAGATTAGATTTAAAGACTACTTGAAGTTGAAATTATAAACAGGACATGACATACCCACAAACAGTACATGTCACCGCGGATTGAAGTCGGCCTAAAAATATCACGTCTACCACACAATTACATGCGGATCCCGCAAACCGGGAAGCAAAATGGAGATGGAGGGCATCTAAAATGGCAATGAAAAACTCATGTGCATCCTGCTGCTCATAACCTGCCAAGTGGGCAGCATTATCCCAGATTTTGGGGAGAAGATTATGTAAGCTCAGAGCTGTTTTCGAGCCGTTGTAGAACTGAAAGGGAAAAAGACAAGAAAAAAGAGTTAGCTACAAATTTTTCTCGCCCATTACTATTAAAATAGGAAAAACTGTTCAAAAAAAGAAAAAATAATTAATACCTCTTGGAACAGTTCAAACAATGGAGTGATAATGCATGGCTTTTGCTGTTTGGAATCATGTTTTTCTGATTTACAATCAATTTTCGATGATAGAAAAAAGTCTCGGAGCAGAGGTGTGTGTATCAAGGACTGAATTATACAATTCATAAAGCAAGTATGTCCAAGATTAACAAGCCCACGCATGCCAAACGTTGCCTTCGGAACTAGACAAGTGCCTGGAGTGCCTCCATATCTTAAAAATCGGTCTGCAAATGGGACCTCATTCAACATAGGCTCGTAAGGGATATTCCTAGTTTGGAAAGCTCTCTTCCAATTAGCATCATTCAGTGTCATAACATCTGGCTCGAAAATGTAGTCACTGCACTTAAAACAGAAGAGTTGTCCTGACATTAGGTCACAAACTGCAAAAAATATAAGAAGAACAATTATTGAATTAGCTTATTTTAAGGAAAATTTTCAGTTTTAAAATTTAATGTTAATTTGCTTATATTTTTTAAATCAAATATTGTAGCATACCAATCACGTGCCCAGTCTCCTTAAAGTGACCTCGTATATGGCCATGTCGAACACAGCCGAAAAATATGCAATGCATACACGTACTAATTGTGGTATCAATACGTTTGCATACAAAGCATTTCCCAACGCTTACCTACATTTTATAAAAAAAAACATTGTTTGAATTTTTGAACACATTACTATTTTACAAAAAGGTGTTTTTATATTTGTTTTCTTTAACATACTTTTAGTGCCATTGATCCAGCACATAAACCAGTGACTAAACTGCTATGAACTTTTGCATAGGTTTGAAAGACCACCCTGATTTTTGAGTCGGTTCCAATGTGTACATGTCGTGCTCTCCGAAACCTTTTTACGGCTGTTCCGGTCGTCCAGGTAGAATTGATTATCTGAAAAGGATTTAATCACCCCAAACATTAAAATAAATTCCACCATGTCAAAACATTAAAACTCAAAGTTAAACTCGTTTTTAAACTCACATAAATATGATGACATGGTCGTGTTCTTTTAATTTGGTGAGAGTGTCAACTATATTTTTAATAAAGATGTCCACGACAATTTGCTTCAGCTCAAGTTGAAATTTATTTAAAAAAGGTGTATATATATGCTGCCAACTTACACTCACTCTTCAATTACTTTTGCGACCAAAAAAAATTGTAACCTTTTCTCCAAATAATCACTTGTTAATTCTGTTATGAAATGCAGTTGTGGTGCGGTGCGGGTGACGAGACGTTGCAATTGACGGCTGATACTGAGAGAATCATGTCCCTACATCACATCACATCACATAAAAATGTAAGTTGGCTTAGTATTGCTAGTATTTCTCTTTTGTGTGTGTTACAATATAGATGGGAAGCTTACTAGATGCATGTGTGATGTGACGTGTGAGTGTTTGCATCATGGAAATGGTAAACGAGTATGTATGGAATAGCAGCTTGTTGTTATAGCATGAGTACCATAGAACATGTGAGAAAAACAAAAATATCAGCTACAACACAAACCACAAGACGGGATTTAGGGAGGCGGAGACAGAGAGTGGAGTTTTGGTTGTATAGAAAAGGATAGATGTAAAGTAAGAGAGCTTGAGAAAATTGTAGGGTACATTAGCTCCAACAAAATCAAACCTTACCTGGCCATGTAGGTTCAAGGAAGCAGATAAAGCATGTGGCATGAGGTAGTAGGAGTATCAGCAATAAGAATTCAATTTTTGTAACTTAGCTTAAGTAGAAGAGGAGAGGACGCTACATTTTCGTCTGGATGAATTAATTGCCATGAATTTCTTAAGGCTTGAAGAATTTAATGGTTCTGTTGCAATAATACTGCAGAAATACGAATGAAATTAAGATTGTTTTTATGAAACTGCAATCAGGTGCATTGAGCTTTCTCCTGTTTACATCTTAATGATGAATGATATATGCAAAGAAGGAATGAGCTAAACTGGAATAGCAAAGTAGTTAATATGAGAATAAGGGGGGGGGGGGCTTTGGTAATGTTATTGTGTTCTCTCGGATATGTAAGAATCTCTTAGTTAGTCACGTCGGCATCCGTTATGCATATTAAGTTTTTCAATCCCTTTCCGTTCCTATGATATGATAGCATCATTTGATGATAGTCAAATTTATTGAAATTTCTATAAAAAGCATACGTAAGCTAGTCATATATGCAATCAATCAGTTCTTTCATTTTATCGATTATTTGCTTCCGATAGTCTATACGATGCGTATATATGAAAGTATCTTGATTTCATGATTAAAAAAATGGATTTCCTTTCACAGAAACGCAAACGATTTGCTGGACCTCAATATGCTACTAATGTTTTTCGATAAGCGTTATCAGTCTAAATATGCGAGAGCACTAAAATATTGTTGAGTATACAAATACTAGAGTCAGAAATTTGAATGCTATGCTGCTGGGTTGCATTCCTTGTTTCGGAAAATTGTATTCAAACCTGGAAGAAACTATTTGACATAAGCTCAAGCTTTAGAAAAGGTAATTGTTGGCCACCATTCCTTTCTGGATGTTTTTAACCTGACCAAAAGAAAGACCGACAATATTTGATTTTCATTTCAATGGCGAGTAATAAAAAAATAATACCAGATTTTTTAGCGCGAGCATTACTAAATAAGTTCGTACGTGTGCCAGTAGAAATATTGTTAACGATAAGTTTGTTACCAAGTAACCTTTTAATTTTATACATATATTATATATAAATAAATATAAACTTGTTTGCAACATACATATATGCTTATCACCAGAGATATAGAGACCTAAAATTAAAGTTTCTACATTTAGTTTCTAAGTAAGATTACGATTTCAACAAAATCTTACAGTTACTTATTATTATGACGGGTTTATGAAACGAGATATGAAATAATATCGTTATTTACAACCAGACTTTTTTTTTCATAGAAAAGACTAATTGTAAGTACATCCAGTCTTGAATTAATTAGTGCATTTAAAAAATGCAAGGAAAAACTCGAAATCTTTTCCCTTCTTAAAAGTTTTGAAAGATAGTATTGTATAACATAAAATTATACTTTACTCAAACCCTGAATCATCTCCTTCAATGTAGTCATCGTTGCTAAAACCGTGTAAATCTAAAGTTCATTGAACAAACATAACGATCCACAACATAGTGGTAGCAGGCCATCTCTAACTTGCATAGATTAGCTTTCATCGTGCCTAACTTGTTGCTGAGTCCCCTTGGATACGGAGAGATGCAGGATAAATCTGTCAATCAAATAGGTTCAATTAGTTTTCGACTTATTCTCATCATGTAGGTTTAGGTACAAAAAAATAAAGATTAAAGACTAGTTTTCAAGCTCACTTTGATGAAGAACGCGGACAAAGGCACATGACTCAAACAGGAAGGTTTTAAAGTCTGGAGTTTTGACGGATGAGCCGCAAGCTCTCATAAGTTCCCCTGTGACATCCGAAAGCCCCAAGAAAAAGTCTGTTTTTGGAACAACCAGTGCGAATTTAACAGTCCGTTTCTTATCCTTCTTCTCTGTCACAATTTCAGATGACTCATTTTCCGCATTGGGCAATGTCTCTTTCGTTTCAGCCTGAGATTCTGGGGTGTCATCTACTGTTACCTCAAATGTTAGCTGGCTAAGCAAATCTTCATAAGTCAGGATTTTCCTATGTTTGAAAAAATTGTAGAGGGCCACAGCTTCCACAAATTCTTGAACTCCTAATCAACAAAATGCAAAAAAAATACATTTAAATATTGAACACTGGAATTCCAAAATCTAAAAAAATATTCAAATTAAGTATATTTCTATTAAGCTTACCCCCAGTATAAGCTCTTAGAAACAAATACTTGTCCTGAGGCTGGAGCGCGGTAGCTAACCCTTGGAAACATTTTTCGTTTGTTGTAATAAATCGCAATCGATTTTCTGCCTTCTTTAATACAGATTTGTCGCTAAAATTCAAAGGTTACATCAAAAGTCTTAGCCTTATCTCCTTAGCTCACCCAAATTTTAGCAATAACCTTTCTCTTGTTCTGTTCACTCACCAGGTATACCCTAAAATCAAAGATATAGTCCTTTTCGACTCCCACGTAATGTCCCTGCTGAACCTAGAAATCTCCTCATATTTCCGATATCTTTTCTCCAAGTTTTCAGCAATTCGTTTGAACCCCAAAATGACTGGATCCTCTACTTTCTCCTCCTCTCCTTCTTGGATATTTTCGCTCATCATTTCCTAGTTATGACTGTTTAAACAACCAAACAAATTTTCATTAATGTTAGCAAACATATGTAGCTTAGTAGAGAATTAAAACCTGCGAGCAGTCGACAATATTTTGTAATAAGCTCAAGATTTTCAATAAATTCACGTTTTAGTTTAGTAAAAACTTACAGGTTGACAGAACAATAATTGCTACAGCAGTAATTTCCGATTTTAAAGAGAATTGAAGAGAATATTATATGTCAATCGGAAAGGTAACTCTAGTAAATACGGAACGTCAACATGGTCTTGGTATGTGTTAGAATGAACAGGCTAAGATTACCTCCTACGTTTACACATACAAATCATGTGGTTTCTTCTTCAACTGGTAAAGTATAGCCAAAAAATGCATTGTGTTAGCAAGCAAGCAAGTCGGCATCCATCCGTGCCATGTAGTTTTAGAAGAGTTGAAAAGAACTTTATTTTTGCGAAGACTGTGGAACAAACCATGTAGCATGCATTTTTACATTAAGAATCCCATTTTACCTTTTTATCCTCAACTCCATTCACAGAATCACATTATGCGTACATTTATAGCTGTATCGGATCGAATGGCCGTGAAAGGTGAGGAGAAATCGGATGAAATAGCATGTAAAAGCTTTAAAGGGTTTTACTGCAGAGCCCGACAGCTCTTACAGTGGCAGAGAAACCACATATACAAGTACACCAAGACATTATACACTACCAACTTGCATAAAGGACGCTATCGTTTGTTGTTGGAAAATTGGGAAAATACATATTTTGGCTTTGATAATATTTACATATAAAAATATATATAGCCTATACAAACTTTCTTTGAATAGAATCCGAAACCGGAAGGAAGGAAGGCGGCATTGATGCCGGCTAAAGTGCTCCCTACGTCAAGTCTTTACAAACATACATATATTATGTATATTGAATAAACCCAGTGCATTACACAAACACCCTCATACAATACAATAGAAAACGCATATGTAAGCATTGGGCTAACATGAAAACATAAGTACTTATGTGCATTGGAATAACTATTCTTGTCGCTTATTCTGCATAAAAATGTGAGCACTGAGCAAAGCTTTTGATTGACGACTTGACTCAATAAAGTAAGCCCGCGTTGTAAGACGTGATGTGAGTGTCTCTAAAAGTGCCACTTTCTCGGTTGTTTCGGCTCTTTCCCGAGATACGGATGTTTCATGTGTGTATACTTTTCCTTTCCTACTGGTTTCCATCATCTACTATATCTACTATCTCCATTACATTCAACATTCGCATATAAAATACATTTTATATAATATGTACATGGCCGGTAACGGCACACGCCCAAACGCCTACTTCATATCTCTCTTCTCCTTACAACTAGCTTCGCATGACATTGGCATTACGATCTCTCGTTAACATTGTATTCTTTACGACTACTTCAATTTTCTCGGTTACTTTCATCATTTTACAAAATCTCCTTAAAAAAAGTACATGAAATAGAAAGGTGTTATGACAACAAAATGAAGTTCCACTGGGAATATATCGTTTCTAATTTTTTATGTAAAAGCTTAGTTTTTTTCGTATTTCAAAACCCATTCATTGTCCTCCCGTGTCCTCTTCATACAAAACTTTTGATAACTTAGAAAAAAAACATAATGTAAATGTAAAGTGTTCAAGACACATCATATATCATCTCATCGTCTAAATCATGAATGAAATGAAGAGCCAGAGAATCCATTCATTGGGATACAAACACAAACAACACGAGTCCTCATTCATATCAATAGTATCAATATTATGATTAAACGAAATTGTAAACGAAATCACAGCAAATCATATTCGAATCCAATCCCATGCTTATGCACACATAAAATAAGCAAAGCAGAGTTAAAATACATATAATTTTCATCAGCAAAAAAAGGAGAGAGATGCGTGTCTTCTTAAGGGGGATCCAAATCCAACCAATCCATCAATATTCCTACGACGTATATTAGCAACCGACACTGTGTACACGAAAAAGTAAATGTGATGCAATGTAAAGTAATGTAATGTATCGGTTCATTTTGCAGTTGTTCCTCATCTGAAAATTAGTGTGTGAGTGAGTCCAAAGGTCTGGCGAAGATCCAATCCAACTCAGATGAAATGAGGATCAAGTCAAGTCGGGTTGTTCAAAAAAATGTCTATATGCCTAACTACCTAAAAGTCCAATGCTCTTTTCTCTTTCTTATATAATATTATATACATGCTTTTATGATCTGTTTCTTGGCGGTGCGCTAGCAGAACTTTGAGGAAATTACGGTTGGAGAAGGAGTCGCATGCATAAGTATATGCGCTATAAAATCTTGGTTTCATTTTCATCATGATATGTTTTACATTATTTATTGCTGTTTTATATTGCAAAATCTCCAGTCTAGTCCAATGCAATGCACCCCATTATATCTAAACTAGCCTGTTTTAATTCAAGCTTTAACCCTTATCAATTTCCTCCTTGGTAACTTTAAGACTTTAAGTATCCTGACATTCGCAAAATCACAAGGATTCATTCACAATGATTGTGTCAATGGTCCGGTCCGACGTCCAAGCCATTTGTATCAGCAAATCTATTTATGTCGAGACAAAGAATCGGAAGACGTTTGACTTGACGGTTGTTGAATGATAGCGTAAAAAAGAGAAGAGCAAAAGACAGAGAAAGCTTTTTATAAGGACCACTTGTACTTCATTATATTAATAAAGATGAAGATAAGCATAACATTCTTGATATTGATATGAATAAGAATGAAAACGACAACGTAGAAAAATATTCCATGTTCCAATCTCAACTTATTTCGGTGGTATAGAACTTGTTACTTTAACCAACCGACTAGTATTTAGTAGAGGTTTTGGTTGGAATATATAGAAGCTTTTTTAGATGATATGATAATAATAATATGATGAGAGAGAAGAAGACTCTTTGTCTCTTGATATAACAAGCTTATCTTGTGTCTTGTCTCAAATATCCATGCATACCACCGTAGCCACGCCATGCCATGCCATTCCATTCCACAAAATTCCACCACGTTGATTTATTCAGACTTTTTATGCAATACCTTTCCGTACTCTCAACGTCCGGCCAAAATAGATGGAAAAGAGCAAAGAGTTTTGTGCTTTAGCCACGTTCTACTATTAGTTTATGGACAAGAACGAAAATCTTTTTTTTTTCTGCTCGTCCTCTCGGCTCTCTTGGGGAGGGGGATATCCATGGACGAAGTGAGATGGGGAGCTCTCAGAAAAGAAGAACTCTAAAGCATGCTTCTTCTCTCTCGCTCGCTCTTGCTCTCTGTATTCTGTCCGACCGATGAACAACAATATTTTTCATGCTTATAATATATAATACATATATCCTACATAGTTTGTACCTTGCCTAATGTTGAACTTTACGTGATGTGATAATGTGGGAATGCATGCATGCTCGCTTGCCACTGCCATCCCCATGCTTTTGCTGTTTGCAGCTAGTCTTTCCTCGTCTTCTCGTTCCACACACACATCTTCAATCTTCTTCTTCAAAAATTTTAGTGGACTCTCGACAAAGTCAGTCGGTGTTGTAGTGCCATGCCGTGATGATGAACCTTTCTCATTTCTTATGTTAAGTTTACTCTCATCAAAACCAACTCAATCAAGTCATCAGTTTCAAAGATATCATTACACTTAATATATATATAACTATACACATAAAATATATATACTGCATTTACATCTCTATTTTTGTGTCTTCTTCTCCTTTTTTTTGGTTATCGCTCCAGTTATGTGGATTATTTCGTACAATTAACAAAAAAGAGTGATAGTGAAACGACAAGTTAATACAAACAAAAAAGTGTGCTTTTTTACACCTTCTCTCAACTGCAATAAAAAAAACTAATAATAATAGGACCTCGTGCTTCTCGTCAAATATTTAAGGCAGTGCTTGAAGGAATACGAGCATCTCATCTCACATCATCATTCTCTCACGAGTTTTCTAGTCGAGTGAAAGAAAAAGAGAAAATTTGTAAGTCCATCTCAAATGCAAAAAAAGAAATAATATGATCAGTCTAACAGTATAAAAATCATGATGAGTATTAAGTGTAAAAACAAAATGTGCTTTGATAGCTTACATAAGTAATCCCATCATCATGTGCGCTATTATTTCATATTATTGATAGCTATGCAAAGCATTACATAGACAGAGCTTTACCTACATGGTAGTTGGTTTGGTGCTACTATTTCCCTAAACTTCATGAATACACACATGCTGTGTGCTCAGCCTTTATAATCTTACGGTGTGCGGTGATGGGAAAATATGGGAAGAAATGTATGCAATTTGGAAGAATGAGGAAAAGCAAATGAAAAAAAAACTATCCTCGTGACTCTCGGTCCGTTTTCTGCTTTTGCTCGTCTAGCAAGTCTAGCTTCTAGCTAGTGGCTATGATATTGGATATAGAGGTAGATTGGTAGAGTTAGGAAAGGAGCAAAACAGTGCTATTTACTTATATATACTACACCCGTCTTACTCTTGTATATAACATCTTAAAACCTTTTATGAATATCATTTGCCGTTCGTTGGGTGACGTGAACTTTCATGTTGCATAACACTTTATATTCCCTTTTTCACCTCGTAAAACAGTTTTTAGTCCGCTCCGCTGGCTAATTAAGTAGTGGGGAAAATGGTTTGAAATAGAAGGTATTATATATGTTGCAAAATCAATTTTGACGCTGGAGATTTCCTAAATTTAACTTTGCAGTTCCAATTAGAACTATTTAGGGCTTGCTATTGTAGTTTTTCTTTCATAATCCTCATCGTCTTGATCCGGTTCTTTTTATCAGCTTCTTGTTTTTCATGTGCGCGCATCCAACCATGCACAAACGACGTACATTCTTTAAAAAACACACACATTCACAAGCATATATAGATTTTATATATTATTCATGATACGCTCATTGTTCTGTTGGTCAGTGGGTTAAAATGTGGTTGAATCTTAGAACATGATAACAATCAACCTTTTTCTGTTCCTTTTTTATTGATCACTTCATCCCTAATATCAGGGTCTACTTATCAAACATCAAACTAGAGAATGGTTGTGTGGACTGGACAAGAATCACTTCATCCCTAATATCAGGGTCTACTTATCAAACATCAAACTAGAAAATGGTTTTGTGGACTGGACAAGAGTCAAGAGTTATTTCATGTTTTTTCATGATGGAACTACTATTTTTTTTTACATCACGACTAGTTCAGTATACCTCGTCGAGTCTTGTTCAAGTCAAAATGGACATTAGTCATGTTCATTTGATCCATATTGATATTCAGCTCATTTCCAACAAAAATATTTAACAAATTCGATTGTTTAACTGGTTTTCATTATGTCTCTCTCTCTCTTTTTCTGTCAACTGCTCCTGTTTCGCCAAACCCTCCAAGATGTCAGTTGGTGTCGGTGATCTTTTGTATTCTTGAACATTCTCCTTTGCTTTATTAATGCTGGAACTGTGCTCTGCTGCATCCTTCATCCTTACTCATCCATTTTCTTCAAAGAGCGAGATGAACATGACTATAATGTGAATGTACACATGTGCGTAAAAACGTACACAAATCCAAATTGTGCCTGTTCAATCATCAAGTCATCAACTGTTTCATCAGAAACTCGAGAAGTTTAATAAGATAATTTGTACATCAAATTTTTACCTTCATCTTCTTCTCATTTAATAACTGTGTCTAGCGGCCTGTATTTACCTCTCAATCTCAATTCATTGTGTTCAGGAAACTCATTTTTGCTGATTTTTCAAACATTTCATATAAAAAGACAAGTGTACATTTAACCAGACAGATAAAGTTCAGGTTTGTGGCCTTTGTTGAAAAAACCTTTTTTGCAAAGACATTGAAAAATAGTTCTAACTCAGCATTTTTCCCTTACGCAAGGTTAGCGTCTGTCTAAAGGCTACTAACCAACATCATCATCCGCATCACATTCATCATCATCATCATCATCATCAAGCACGTGAGTGGTCATTCCTGTAACGATGCTGTATGTAGTCTTAGTAAGTAGCTAAAATAGTAGGTTTGCATGCATATTGGAAGCTTCTGAGTTCTAAACCGAATGGCATGGCTAGATGGCTGAAAAGCTGAAGCATAAAATCATTTCATCATAATGTCAAGCTACATCATAAACATTTAAGAAAGGGTTTAAATTTCAATTTAATTCAATTTTGAGTCTCAACTCGTGTAAATAATGGGGCTACAGAAGGGAATCATGATCGTCTACAGCCATGTCATGACATCATTCATAAGACAATTGCTTGCTGATATCTATCATAAATGGATCCTTGCTCATATTACTGACGCCAATATTTCCGTTGTTTAATAGCTTTGTTTATTCTTTCGTGTATCTTCTAATAGTTTTGCTACCTAAAATTTCCATTACACCAGCTCTTTATAGTAGGCTGTTATTTATGTTAATGGCTTTCATCCTTTTCAATCACTAAAATTGGCGGAGAATAAAAAAGTTATTACTTAGTTATCGTCGTTTCTTTCCTCTTAATTTATTGTCAGCTAAGGTTACAGTAGCCATTAGTGCATTTCATCATGTCCCTTGCTCAGATTTCGACGAATGACTTATTACATTAAAAGGGATTAATGTCTCATGTGTTACGTAAATAGGATGAAGTTTAC